>JABFPB010005241.1:0-13598 GCA_022817645.1 Ceratoteleas bidentatus
TATTCTTTTGAGGTGTCGAATTCATGAATACACAATTCTTATAGGTCGAATAATAAAATAAAGTAATAAAATTTATAAAGTCAACTCTTTTATAGGTAACTCTCACAGATCGTTTGCACAAAGTCATGTCGAAAATAAAAATTTATGACTTTTTCCGGAGGAAAACGCTAATAATCAACAAAAAAGACAATACAAATTTTCTGGAGATTTGTTATTATAAAACTTGAAAATTCAACGTCGTCAGTTTTCAATGACAAATGTTTTTTCAAATTCTCTAAAAGTTTCATTGCAATAGGATGCTTAGATTGAAAGTCATCATGCTAACAGAATACAAAAACGTAGTTTGAAAAAAAACAGGTTTGAACGCTCAGAAAAAAAATGTATTAAATCCAAATAAATTCACTTTGCCATGCTAAATAATTTATTTGAAATTGCACTAAATTACACTAAAAAAATAAACAATATGTTAAGCATATATGTTATTAAAATTAATGTTAAACATTGTTTTATGAATTAAAAACGGTAATAATTGTATAATAATATCAAAATTCCGATTTCATCAGCTAATGTCCAATTCACCCATTGAATCTGGTCTACACTGGATCAATGAATAGTAATATAGTAAAACAAAAAATTAAAATTAAAAACCTTGCCTCGTCGGGTCGCTGCCGCGACCCTTGATAATCAACAAGAAATGTTATAACCCGTAAATGTGGTTAAATATCGACTTATTTGGCTTTTTATCATATTTATCAGTTAACAATTTTTAGGAATGTAAAAAATCATTAATTTTATTATAATATACACACTCTAACCCTCGCTATAATACACTATAATACACTGTTAAAAATCTCAGAAGTGAAACTTTTAGGAGTGAAGTGCGAAATATTTTGGTGTCAATCAACTCGTTTTTTGAGTGAATGTTTTGAGGTTACAATTCTTTTGACTGAAAATAAGGTTTGTTTTATCTTTATAAGTATAGAAAAATCGTCGTACGTTTTTTTCAAAAATCAAGAAAAATCAAGAAGAAAGGGTTTCACAGTGTGAATATCTTTGGTGCGGATTTTTCTGGACATCAATTTGGAGTGAAAAATTCACACTTCAACACTTTTCTACCATCTAATTTTTAACAGTGTAAGAGATATTGACGATAATTAGACAACTCTGGGAGGGCCTGGAATTTTACGTAAGCCTCAATTTTTTCAACTTTGTAACAATTGTGTCGTGTAATATTAATATTGATTTATGTAATTATTAATTTATTACTAATAGAGTATTTGTAAATTTGTTCTATCATGATTGAATTAGTAAATTAAATATTTAAAAAAATTTTTACAAAAGTCTGTTGTCATCAATATTTTAAGCTTTCTGATATAATTTGCAAGGAATACCCTCGTATTCCTTACAAATGTATATTTACATTAAATTTTAATTTGTTAGAAATCAGTGACCATAAAGTCATAAAAATATCCATTGCAATTTGAAACATATCCTATCCTATTGGTTTTGTACAAAGTTCGGCGACACTCATTTTTCTTTTAATTAATCTACATTAATAACTCTTATTATGCTAAACTTATACACTATCGCATACTTAATTTAGGGAATCCATTAAACTAATTTTGGACTAATTGTTTAAATCGAGGTATTTAAATGCATGCTTTCCTTCAAATTAGACATTCACTAGTGAACTTTTACTGGGTGAAGTTTCAATGTTTAAAACTCTCGGCGTTTTACACCGCACAACAAAACGGCACCAACTAAGGTAATTTTTGGATTTTTTCTCCCTATTTTGGATAAATTGTTCTAAGCAATTTAAAGAATCAAAAATTGCAATCAAAAAATCGATTTCTTAGTTTATTCCCCGTGAAATCGGAAAGACCGCTTAATTAATTTTGACGCGCGATAGTCATTGAATTTGAATGCATCAGATAAATAATAACAGGGTTGTGTCTCACTTTTCTTGGCGCGCGTCACTACCGTTCTCGATCGCGACGGCGATACCAATAAACCCGATAAAATAGGCGCGCGATAATTGAGCGAACGGACGTAAATTGTTGTAAAATACGCCCACGTTCGTCGCATTTACATAACAGTTGTACTTTTAATGTTACGCGTTCGATAACATTCGGCGATTTTCCCCGAGGGGAATATCGCACGGTTCGCGACAAAACAGCCGAGCCAAAAGAAAGTGCAAAAACGTGCCGTAACATTCACATTCGTCCCCACGAACGTTAAAAGTTGGACTTGTTCGACTTGAGTTATTATCGATTGGTCCAACCTGTCACTTCTCTCTTTCTAAACACGCCTTCCTTTCAGCAATGCAGTTCACGGACACTCCCTCCGCGATATACTTTTCAATCGGAACGGGGTCTGCAACCGCAGCAAATGATGTACTAATTAATATCAAAAATCGACGAATAATTCATTGGACGTTTAACGCTGTACCAATAAATAGCAGCAAACGTGATAATTAGGGATATTAGGATTGGTTGTGCTGGTTCAGAGATTTACATGGTTATTTGTCAGTGGAGTATATATTTCGCGGTAGAGGCGGTGTATGATGTAAAGCATGTTCAATGGTGTGAATTTTCGAACATTAATTTTGTGGAAAATTTCATATGAACAAGAGCATTTTTACTAAATATTATTTTTTTAACAAAGTGCAGTTCGAAAAATAACATCATTAAAGCCAATTATTATATAGTACATATCATATAGTACGCTGTAAAAAAATGATTTCCTTTTTTACAGTTACTATAAAAAAGGAAATTTAATTTTTAACCAAGTTTTCAAGCAAATATACATTTCAAGTTCGACTTTAAAATGGTAGTATTTTAGTTACAACTTGAAATCTCTATATATGTAAAAATCAGTTATTGAAAATTCAAGTCGCGGTTAAAAATTCAAGTTGCAACTTGAAAACTGTACTGCGAGTGCCGAGTAAGTCGTATTTTTTGTCTGCTTGATGATCACAGCAATGCGCAGCAGGTTATGTCTATTCAAGCATTCAGTGAGATAAACATCGATCAAAAGCGGTACTTTTTATAATTTCAATCGTTCTTTTATCAATCAATAACTTTTATTATGTCGCAGGTTTCCGAAATGTGAGTAACATTTTATGAGGTTGTGAATCATGTTTTAAACACAGATAGTTTAATTTTAAAGTACAACTTTAAAATTCAAGCAAATTTAGTTGCAACTGATTTTTTTTACAGTATACTATGTAGGAATATTAGTATTCAGTGCCCTATTTATTCTAAAATTATGTAGCTAATTTTATTTAAAAAATTATTTCGATTTTCCTTTTCGCTATTCAAAAAGGAAAAGTGTTTCGAAGTAATAATTATTTTCAAAAAAATCGCGATTCAATGTGCTTACTATAGAAAATACGACAATTGTTTACCACTGTAAAAAAAATGAAAGCAGTATTTTGCTTTGTGCGTCTTTTTAGAATGTACGATGTTTCTATTTTTTGTACGCTGCGGTTATTTGATTGTTAATTAATAATTACGAAAAAGGAAAGAACTTACCCGACATTTTCAATTAGCCTGGCACCATCGACGTCAGTCGTTTCAGATCCAGTGACAAATGGATCGAAGAGGTGCAAGATGAAGAAAACGAAAAAAATCGGAGGGTATACTGACAGTTCTGAAAACTGCACCAAGATTGATCATTTTCATAATTGAAATATCGCAATTGAGTAAGAGGCCAGAGTTCTTTGCATTAAAATACCTTCAATGCAAAAAAGGAACTTTTTGTCGACAGGTCCGAAAGATATTTTACGAACAATGCAAATAAAACCTATTAAAAAGAAATGTACTTTTTTAAAATATATTTTCACTTTATTAATATTATTAGATTAATTCATTTTATCTTGAGAAGCAAAAATCGTTCGATTTCAATACTTTTCTAACACTGACAATCTCTAATTCAGGATTTGGGATGAACATTAAATTAAATAAAAATACTTAGGTTTAAATTGTTTATGAATATTTATGAATAGGTAAACCAATAGAGCAATCAAGAAACGTGATTTACTCTTGTTTTTCTGAAGGATTAATATCGACTTTCCGGTCAATTTCGCCGTCTGTCTCCTTCTACCGTATGTTCTCTGCCTTCCTTATTTTTTTTATATTTGGCCATATATTTATTTGAGGTGCCAAGTTTAAATAAAAATAAAAGTTTTCGATGGAACACGCCGACTAATTTCTCATCCACTAACAACCTCATATAAATAATAACCACTATATAATAATTTACTATAAACGCCAAGACCTGAACCACCAAACCATAAATTATTTCGGAACCGGAAGCTACTCGTTACATCCACTCACGAGCAACTCAAGAATCCCGACAAATTGACCTCGTATCACGTGTTCCATCCCCCATAAGATGCACCCACTTATCACCTCCGTCGCATCAAACTATAATTCGACACTCATGCCGCCAATGTGGTGAATCCTAATCAATTTGGGAATACCGAAGAAATTGGCTGCCATAAAGAAGCAAGCCGAAATTCCTGGCATTCCAATTTTTAGTTTCCGCGAAGACGAAACTTGAGCATTCTTCCGTCGGCAGAATTGTAATAAATTGCGTCGCTTGTCGCATAATTTTGGGCCCCGGACCTTCGCGTTTCGCCTTTTGTGGAAAACGTCGCGTTGTTGGCATAAAAACCCACGAAATTCTTGTTTAAGTTTCACGGAAATTTTGAAAGTGCCTGAATTAATGCGGCCTTTTTTTCTGGGCGTTGCAGGTAACGTTGTAGCCACGACGCCAATGCGGATTGATGTCCACTCGAATGGACCACGTGTCATCATTGACTCCAATTTACGAAAACGTTTTGTCTTCCGGCGAGGAGGAAAATTCATCTTGCCGACGTTTGGACCACAAAGCTTTGGATCGGTCCGATC
Source organism: Ceratoteleas bidentatus (assembly GCA_022817645.1). Classification (NCBI taxonomy): domain Eukaryota; kingdom Metazoa; phylum Arthropoda; class Insecta; order Hymenoptera; family Scelionidae; genus Ceratoteleas; species Ceratoteleas bidentatus. The sequence goes on from JABFPB010005241.1 coordinate 4,914, forward strand.
CAACCGACGGCCTTTCTGCTGGCCTGGCCAGCTACTATGCGAATTGAAGCTCTCAGCGCACTTGTCGTGGTAAGTTTTGTTCACATTTATCATGAAATGTGTGCCACAATATTTGCCTTGCAAAAAACGAGAAATTGAAAGCAATAAATATAAACTTGAATTCTATTGCCTTTTTTAAATTGTATAGAATTCGTTCAAACGATTTCTATTGCTTTTTCTTTTCCTTAACCAGTTAAACAAATTTCAATATCATTTTTTAATGTGAATAAAAAAAAGCAGCTTTTATTATTATTGTTTTTTCCAGAATGGGAATGAAAATTGGGGAAAATGAAACAAATATCTGATTATAATTTCCAGAAAAACTTTTTGAAAAAACCATGTTTCTTAAACGAAAATCTACATCTATTTTAATTATTCTTTATTTGCATGTTCCGGTGAAGGTCCCAATTATTGACCACTTATGCAAACGACGTTGTTTGAATAGTAAACGTTACACTTCATTTCATTAAAAAGAAGTTTAATCTTTGAAATAGAGCGATATTGTAAGACTGAGAAGAAATAATAAGATAGTAAAAATTCATTAAAAACGGGAAATTCATTAAAAATTTCCCGTTTTCTTGAAATAATCAGAAACGAAGAATAATTGACCAATAATTAGCTTTTTATTATAGAATCGACATAACCTACCCTAAAGAAAATGAAACTATGGTAGTAATCTCATTTTCATAACAGTCGTAGTCACTAGTCAAAACAAAAACTACTCAAATCTGCTTTATTCAGGAAATTGTAATTTAAAAACAAAAACTGGCTTAAGATGTTTAAAAAGTTGCATTATAAATTATAATGTAACTTTTTATTTAATTTCAAGCAATTTCAGTTGTTATAAGAAACTATAACTTATTTCTGATTTCTTATATAAGATGTGACATTAACCTACAATTTGACGTTTCCTGGCATATTTTATGAGCTTTTTGAACATCAAATTTGCATAATGAACACGTTTCTTTTAACAAACAGCTTGTTTATAAAATCATTGATATTTGTAATAATTATTCTTAACATTCCATTACACGATCAATGTTTGTTTTTGTTAAATTATTCATACTATTATAATCGTTCTCTACAAAAAAATATAAAAAGTAAGCACACAAAAGTGCATTTTTTTACATTAGAAACTTCCCATTTTAAACGTATTATTGATTAAATTAAAAAATGTCGAAAAGTGTTTCAACTTTGAAACAAATCAGCAATTGAATAAAATTTTGTGTATGTCGGAAACGCCGCAGTCACAAAGATTAAACATTTTTTTCTAATTAAAGCCGTACAAAGTTTAAAATAGCATCATTTTTATCTAAGAAATATCCATTCGAAACAAAACTTCTCTTTTAGACATTTTACGTTATAGCGATATTTGTGTCTGGATGAAGATTTTTGTTCATTTGAATTACACGGTCGGAAAGCTAAGATTCTAATGTTTAGTTAATAACTTTGAATCAGATTATTCGGATAAAAACTTAAAGCTATTTTATTTTAAAAACATTAATTTTTCGCAATATTCTCAGAATATTAGTCAACACTACCTGCTGATGGAAGTACAGCATAATTATTCTTTACTTTCCTTAAATTCGTTTAAAAAAAATTAATCTACGGTATTTAGGATGCGAACCGTTGTCGCACGTTTTTCGAATATTTCGCAGAAACGAGATGAATAAATCGATCGATGCAAATTGATTTCCATTCAGCCTACACCGACAAGTTCGTTCAGACATAATGTTTATTGGCGCTTCTCAAATTTCATTACACGTCCGCCGAGATTATTAGTTAACATCGATCGGTTTTTGCAACACCGAAACTATTTATCCAGAAGCTGCTTAATAGAAAGAAGGAGACAGCGTCGGAAAAGATCCTTATCTAATTATCGTATACCAGTTTTATCCTTGTAATGTTAAATGCCGTCGTGCGAGATTCTACAGTAACGTATCGCATGGGGAGCAGAAAGTCACCAGCGAGAACAACTGCCTTCATTTGCGTAGATAATTCAAAACACAGTGAGAAAACTGAATATGTACTGCTAATAGTTCTTCAGTTTTCTCAGTTTTCAATAAATCTCACAAAACGTGTTGATTTATTTAAAAACTATTTTTAGAAACAACTGACTATTAAAATGACATATAAATATCAAGTGATTCAATGGAAAATTATTTAAGTTACATAAATAATCGGGAAAGTAAAATAATAAATTGAAAAGCTAAATTAACTATACATTTAAATACTTTGCATACAAAATATTTTGTACTCATTAATGAAATTCCGTGGCAGTAGCCTTTGGGTTTCACCTTCATTTTTTAAATTCAGTATCTCGAAAAATACACAGTGAAAGTTGTTTTTTTTTACTAGCAATCCGAAATACACCAGCGGATTTATTTATTAAAACAAACGCTTCATACTGTTGATGAACCGACCTACCTCAATTGAAATAGAATGAATGTATCATGTATCATGTTTTCTACTTTATTTTAATTTGTTACCTTTTGAGATGTCAGCATTTTACTATTCAAAAGGCCGAGTTTGTACTATTTTTGTTTTCTCACTGCAGCCGAGCAAACGGTAGCTTTGACTATTTATCAATTCAAATGTAAAATGTCGAGTTGGAGCAGTTAGATTATCATCAATTAAACAATTAGCTACAGGTGAATAAGTAGTTTTAAAACACTGTAGATTAATGGATAGTGCATTTTCTATTAAAAAATAAAATAATTATACATATAAAAATTTTAAAAAAAACTTTTTAAACAACTTCTGTTAAGGAAGATTGAAAGGATGTACTAAAGTAGTTGTGAGTTAAAAGTTGTTCCCGATGTGGCTTCCCATATATGGAGAAGAAATAGAATGTTCTTGAGCTCAAGTCAAAAATGTGTACCACCATTTGCAGCAAAGTTCATTAGCTTGTTAAAGATATAGGACAAATGGAACAAGAGTCAATATTTATTTTATACTTGGTATGACCGTTTCTCCAGTGTTTATAAGCATTCACTGGAAAAGGTAACTTTCTGGATTAGAAGCGAAAACAATGTTGGAACTACATTTTGAAGGACATAGATACATAAACACGGGATCAAACACTCTTAGAGATGACATTTTCACGGCAACCTAACCTTTTTTGAAGTGAAAGCAAAACGCCTCCCAACTAGAGACTAGTGCATGTTTAAAAACAATTTTCAACTTTTCCTTTTGTTGTACCTCTTTACGAAATAAAAACACGTACTGAAAATTTAGAGTTTTTTTACTGTGTACAAGTTGAAACACTCTTAAAACAATATTTTCATCGGGAAAGGAATCGTTTCATAATGAATGGACTTTCCTCAGTATATCGATAAAACAAAATCTCTCATAATAAAAGGAATAGTTTTAATACAAATCTACTTCTATTCAGTTTAAAGTAAAACCTTTTAGCACAATATTAAGTTGTATTAAAATAAACGGTTTTTCAACAAATTGCAGTCTTTTCAACATAATATGAAGAATTTTCAGAGTGAATTAATTTCGAAAACATTTTTTATGTTTTCTTATCTTTTATAGTTACTATTACATCAAGTCAACCTTTAGTCCGATCACAACTTACAATGAACGTTATAATTTTTGAAAGCATATTCTCAATGCATCAAACCCCTTTGATGCGCCACAGTTGCAATTATTTGGAAAGAATGACGCTGGGCCCTGTAGCCTATATTCTTTCCAGGTCTATAATTGAAAACAATTTGAAAATTGTGATCGGCAATGCATCAAGAGGTGGAACTCGTGGTCGCAACTGATTTATAATCAAATTGTGAGAGGATTTTGCCCTTAGCGCAACATTATTTCCAGCAGAACGTAGCTCGTATGGAAACCCAGTGAAACAAACACAGTGTGCAACACACCCGGCTCGTGCGTTTCTCGTGATTCGTAACCAATAAATCTCGGTGTCACTCACACTGTTCGCTCACGATCGGATGAAAAATGCGTTCCCAGCGATCAGATAGTTGAAAAGACAATATCAAGATAACGTCCACTATTCGATCGTATAAACGATGAAATCAATTAATGCGACATGAAAATCAAGAGTGGAAATGCTTTTGTACAAATCCGATATAAACGCCTCGTTAAGGTTCTCAATTTTAATGTCTTCACTCGAAACGCGATATGAGAAGTTATTTGATGAAAGTTAGCGATTGTTCGGACAAAATTAGCTTCGTTTGGACTAAGTGACCATTTTGATTCAGACCGTAAAAGGAAAAATCCAGTGTCCTTGGTCTGATTTAAAAATTTGTATATTCTAACATGATTTTCTATGTCATCCCATGGTAAAACTTGTCAGCCAAAAAGCTTCTAAACCGAAGCGAAGTCCTTTTTAAATAAATAAATAAAAAGTCAAATTTATATATCAATTTACCTCAAAAATGTAATTCCAACATTGGACCACCTCTAATCGACCTATGTCGTATGACAATCCACAATCTTGACTGGATATTAAGTTAGATGAAAACCTGGTATTGAGTTACAACATACCTTAATTAAGAGGTTTTTTGATTGCCACGACTCGACAAGTTTTCATATCGTATCGATAGCCAGAATGAAATTAACTTATCAAATAGCGTTCACGTCCGTGCGTCCTTCGTATTACTGGCAGAAATCTATGTATGGTAGACATAATGAAAAGTACGAAAGTCAATATGGTATGTAATTTGAAATAATTTGAGTGAACTCTATTGTTTCTCTTAGCCGATTTCTGTTCGAATTTAAGCAGATATCTGTTCACTAATGATACGTTTATTTAAACGATAACGAATACTAAGAAATTGTGTGTTGTATAATTCCGAAAAAAATTGAAATTGTCAACAAGTGGGGGGTCACTAGATTTGTCATTCCCGACGTTTTTGTGTCAATGCATATTCAGAATGGTATAGATTTCTTTACAAAACATCGATTTTAAGAGAAAAGGAAAGACTTTGTCATTCCTTGGCACTGACATTTACATTGCTTTTCTAGTTTTAAAATATTACAATCTGTGCTTTTATTTTGAGTAAACTGATGTCATTTGTTGGTCCATAATCGGGTACAATAATTATTTAAATCAACGTCTAAATTAAACAGTGTTAATGAATCAAACGCAGGAGGTAAGACCATCATATCATCTTCGTAGTTTGTTAGTCTAATAAATGGGGTGAACATTTATTTTAAGTTTAATTTAAATTTAAATTTGTAATATGAGTGTAACGAATGTATTATGATGAAATAAATTAAGTTTAATAACGAAGAAACACACTCAACTGTGATTGAAATTAAATGCGTTTAATTTAGTTTAATTAAGAAATTAATGTTAATAAAGTATTACAAGAAATTAATTAATAAGAAAGACTTTGAAAAAAACATACTTGATGGGTGACCAGAAAAACTAGCGTCTCATGAAAGAAAATGAGACCATTAAATCACAAATTTAATCATCATAACGCCATTAGTTCACTTTTTCCACGTGTATAACAGAAAAAACTACCATTTGTACTTTGCTGAAACCATAAAACGTAAACTAGTTTTCGATGGGGCAAAAATCGTAGTTTGCAAAATTGCCGAGGTTTTTAGCCGAAAAAAATGTTTTGTCCGAAAATATTTCGGATCAAAATGAGTTTTTCTCCATTTTTTATGTTTAAAACTTGCAGGAAGAGTCCACTTGGAGCATTTCGAGGATAAAAACGGTTTTTAGAGATATTCTGCTTTACCCTTCAAATTGGAACACTTCATCTCACTTCGAACACGAGAAATCATTAATTTTTAAAAATACACTTTCGAAAACTATAGAAATAATATCTGATTACTATTTTCGTTTATCAACAAATTATCACTTTTCGCGTCTAACCGCCGATTCAATCGACATCACCTTAAAATCCTGGGGAAAAACCAGTACTTAACTAATAGTACTGAGGCGACAAATAGAAAGTTAAATCACGGAACAAATATCTCAGAATATGTGTCATGTTTTTTTTTAATAATTACACTTATAATATCTTCTTTAAATGTTCGTTTTTTTAACTAAATACATCCTAAACATATTCCCTTAGGCTACAAAGAATCATTAGACTCGATATTGATCTATAAAAAGTGTATTACGCAAATGTTTGATATTTGCTTAATCGTTTTTAACAACTGATCTGTATATTAAACAATGAGACGGAAACGCTATCATAAACAATTTGTCAAAAAAGAACAAATAGATATTTCTTTTCGTTTTGGTCTTAAAATGTTTCCTATTCTGAAATTGTATATCATTTGTATATCACATAAAATATCAAATGAAAGTCTATAATAGCGGGTATAATGAATATTTTAATTAAATTTTGTTTTAATATTACTTAAAGGAATAAGATAGTATTACATACTAAATCACAAGTTTGTAATTTAATTCGTTGATTAATTGAATTCGTTCTAGTTCGATGTTTTTTACAACAAAATGTTAACATCATTATTTTTAGCAGATTCAGCTAGTACATTTAGTATACCTGATCATTTTTATCTTATAAACATTCGAAAATTTAAGAATTAAAATGTGTTATTACAATTAAACACTTAATCGAAATTAATAATTTGTTTTTGAATTATTTCCTTAAATATATGTGTGCTTGTGTAGGTAAAAATGAATGAATAATAATTTTGCTAATGTCATTGCAGGTGGTTTGGCTGACCGTTGTCCTGTACTCGAGGTTGATTGCCGCCAATAACCTGACGCTAAACTCTTCTTTTTACAGGCCCAGAGAGTACCATATTGGAGGACGCAGTTCTCGTTCGTAAGTCAACATCGTTAAAACATGTGATGACCGAAATTAATTATAAACCGAATATCAAAAGTTTCCGAAATTCGTATGCGGCAAATGACATTGAATTGGAGGAATTTCTCAGTTCAGCTATTTATACTCAATCACTGGCACTTTTAACAAAAGTTTCATATAGAAAAAACGCACAATTTTTTATTTCAAAATTATGTATTTAATTTAAAAAAGTGAATTTATGTTTCATATAATTTGTGAAATTAGGCTTCTCAATTTGGCCTCTTTTGTAATTAAAAAAGTGCTGATTTTTCCAATTGGGCATTTTCTTTTTTTACAAGAAATTTTTCGGTAGAGATTCAGAAACTTATTTTATTTTTTTACATACGTTTATATTAAATTATAAACGTATTTATGAAAATCTGTAATATTCACATCTTATAAAACAGTAATACTACTCCGATTAAATTCCATACATTCTAAAAAAATAACAAATTGTAGAAGTAATAATAGTTGAAATAAAATGTTTGATTAAATTATAATTTGAATAAATAATCCATATATTTAAGAAAATTATTCAAAATTTGTTAGATTTAAACAAATATTTTGAATTATAATTTGGTCGAAAACGAAAAATGTTTAAAACAGGTCGAACATTGACTGTAACCTTTCGAAGTTGTTGTCCTATAAACGCAGAAACCCGTTAGTTTCAATATGTTAATACCTCACAATCAGGAAATTTGCCCTGATGTAGATAACAATAAACAAATTTAATTTGAATCTATTTTCAAATACATGTCAGATTCCACATAGAAACTACTTCGAAGTGCTTCGACATAGCATTAAAATAAACATCCAATTCCATGTAGAAATCGAAATTAACTTCATTCAAGTTAAAAAGTATAACAGCGAGGTATGTAATAGTACGATGAACGAATTTTCCATCGCTCTCGTGCAAACGACATTTTATGGCACAAGGGCGCGAAAAGTGCACTTTTTCCAAAACTCCTTAGGACGATAAACTTTTGCATTTGTCGGGTCTGCGTACCCTAAAATGATTTTTAAGTTTCAACTTTTTTCATGAACAACTCATGACCTGTTAAAACTGATAGTGTTCGACGTGGTTATTTTTTCATAACAGCATTGCGTTCTTTAACCCTTCCTTGTTAGTTATATCTGAATTTGAACAACTTCTTTATATTATAAGATATTTATTACTAATCCATTCTTAAAAAACTCATGACCCTCTGAAGTTGACTGAGTAACGCAACCTAACGCCTATCCCATTGGCGGATTCACGTGAAACAATGGTTGTGATTGGCTAAGAATGTCACGGCGGAAACGCTGGAAACTCAGTGACAGGTGAAGGTTAGGTGATGGCTCTGAAGTGCCTCTTTGTTGACTAGCGGGAAATTTGAATGTTTTTGTCTCAATAATCCATTATTAAAATTAAAGCTCTGACTGAAGTGTGTAGTGGTGACAATGAAATGCGCGTGTAACTACAATCGCAGTCAGAGTGACTGACTTTTCGCGCGAAATTCAAATTGTTTTTTTTATTAAAAAATTAAATAAATTGAAATAAAATGAAATAAAATGAAATAAAATTAAACAAAAAGAATTAAAGATATCAAATTGAAAAAACAATTTTTTAAAGTTTAAATTAACATAAAATTGATTAATTTTTAAATAAAATATGTACTTGTCAATAAAGTTTCTCATAATTACGCAACAGCTACACAAAATAAAACACATAACAATAAATACATATAAATAATGTAAATACGTATTATAATTAATAAATATAATAAGAAAATATAATAAAATTAATAAAATTTGAAAATAAAAAATCGTGTAATTAAATAAAGTGATAGAGAACAAAAAACACACTATC
>JABFPB010005242.1:0-13599 GCA_022817645.1 Ceratoteleas bidentatus
TTTGGTAAAAAAGCTGAACGCTGTCGTTATATCCTCGGTTTGCCGAAAAGTTTGGTAAAATTTTTCAGATCTTTTTTTGCCGTGTAACTCTTCGGCCGAGTGGTTATACTTCTTGACTTCTGCGGGAAAGGTCAATCGTTCGAATCCCAATTATAGCAGGATTGTTTTTTCAACTGTTTATTTTAAATATTTTTTTCCAGACGTCATTATCACTTGTACAATATTTTTTCGAATCGGTTATTTTTTTATCTTGTATCATACAAGTTGTATGATAGTTTATCGAGCATACAAATGACAACATATTAAATCATATAACACCCTATTACATGACATGACATTACATCACCCCCGATAGAACATGATGTATATTATACGTATTTTAGACGGATATTTAAACATAAAATGGATATATACATATGATATACGTATATTACACATTGTTACGTATTTAACTAAGATCTCGGCACGGAAGTATCCAGTCGAGGGTTGTATGCAGACGTGAGACGTGAATGCACTTACCGTGCATTCACGTCGGGTCTGCTATGCTATGCGGGACCGTATACCATTCTACCTAATTTACTAATATTCTATAATGTAGGGTGTTAGTCAATCAGTCAAGAGCGATGTTAACAAACAGAAGTAACTAATTTATTTTGTATGACATTATCTCATTTACAGGTTGCTCAAAATAATTCATAAAATAAACAACACACATATATGAATTTTATGTTCAATTAGGGACAAGACTTTACATTAAATAGCATTATATCTTATCATATTATAAGCCATCAACATCGAACTAAATCCCATAATATGACATCAAATGAAATCACATGACATGACAGGAACTCGCATTACGCGACATTGAATATTATCATATCTCATCACATGACATCATATCTCATAACATCACATCACATTACACGACATCAAACATCACATGTAACGCTATATGATATTGATTTGAGTTTGATTTAAGTTTAAATTCATATCCAGATTTTTTTTGACCCAGGCAGGTAGTTAAAAGGAAACAATGGAGGGTCATATAATGTCATTAACATAAACCATTTAGTTTATGGCACCCCTAGACCCAAAAATGACCGATCCTGCATATACCTGCTTTTTGGCGTAAAAAATCAGCAAAAACTATAACTTTAACTCAAAATAACTTGCAAACTTGCGATTTTTGTTGTATGGGACCTTAAACATTTTTGTTCAGTTTATTTCGAGGAACAACATACTGAAATTTCAGCCAAATCTGACGAAGATCGATTTTTCATATGTTTAGTGCGGGATCCTTTCTCCTCGAAATATCTATATTCAAAAGAATCTATATAGCCTACGTCTCTTTCGAAGAGCCATAGAATCATATATGTTAAATGGATTTAGATTCAACAGCATAGTTTTCGCGTGATGCTCGGACACACAAACAAACAAACAAACAAACAAACATTTTTTGTAATTTATATATTAGTAAGGATTTTGAAGCAGATTAGCTTTAATCAAAAGCTACTATTTAACCAAAACAGATTTACGGACTTATAGCGATGAATAAAGGCGGTTTCGTTATCGGTTCGGTTTGACCGAAAACGAACCGAAAACGAACGTTCGTTTACGGTTCGCACTCTAAAAAATAGTCATCTTACGTTAAGAATATATTCCAATAAATTTATCCATGTACCTAAAGAATAATTTGCACTGACGGTTAGACGATTTGTATTTCCAAACCTCACTTCCGATCATGGAAGCCAGAATCCGGTTACAGTAACCGGAATTCCTCTTACGCGATATTTGATCGGATTTTCCGGTTATGGTTGCCGGATTCCGTCTACGGCATCTGGATATTTTTTTGAGTGCGCTCAGATCCGCGAAGGATATAGCATTCCGAGAACGAAGCTTCTTCTCTTGTATTTGGTACATGTATTTCTCATAATTTCTCGTATTATTTTCAGTTCAAATTACTATATTTTTATAATAAACGAAAATTCTATTACTTAAAAAAACATTTTCCACACAGAGTCTCGAACCCGCGATCTTGAGGTTCGAGACTCTGTGCTCAGGGACTCTTCACCTTCACCGCCGACACTGTTGACATTCGAAGCATTTGATCTTTCTTTTCTTTGAATCAGCGCGTCATCATTTGTTTACAAGATTATTTGTCCTTGCGTGAAAGCAGTTTTTATTAGGAATTTATCACAATTTACTACAAAATATAGCAAAATATTTATAACTAAATATAGTTTATGCTGTTTTTTGATAGCACTTTTTGATGCAGTTTTTCCCTTCGTGTACAGAAATTTTTGAATTCAACATGACTTTTAACATTAAAACTCAAAAACTTGTCCGACTTCACCTACATCTACGGTATCTTATTAGACACTTGCTTCTCGCTGTCATAAACAGAATAAAATTTACATAAGTTGAATTTATCAGATTGTTTCTACTTGATTCAGCTTCCTTAGGAAACTGCCTTAGTCAACTCATTCGGTCAACTAGAAATCTCGTTATTACCTTGAGAGAATTCTGAACCTCTTATAGTATGGCGGGTGTTACTCTATTGAAGTAAGCTATTTTCCCTGCCATATTTGCGTATATTCAGCCTTTAAAAGCATAGACTATAGTCGTGCTAAAGAAGTAAGAGAAACATGCTGTCACAGATAGCGCTTCATGCTTCTATAGCTACACGATGTAACCTAAAAAATTCTGGAAACTGTCATACCTATTTTTGCAAGAATTCGATGCTATAATAGGGTGGAAATCATGCAACTGAGGAACTTGAAGTGTGCAATTATTACGCTGTATTACAACTGAGCAGCATTACGACTGAGCTGCATAGTTAGGGTTACCAGAAGGCTTATGGTAAAAATCAGGACGTTTGGGCCAAAAATCAGGACATTGGATCAGGAGATTTTCACAGTAAAAAAGGTCGCTGGGTTGAAAAATGATGAATTAATGAAAAATCATGCAATTAACGTTTTATTCATAAACTTTTGTAATGTACACATTAGAGTGGTCGTAAAAAAATATTTTTCTTTCACCCTCTTGAAATATCAGAAATTTTGAAACAATGAGATGTCCAAAGTTGGATAACTTTCTGAGGTCACGATGTAGTGTTTGAAATGTGTTTTATGTCGAAACTGTGGCTTTTCGGTAAAAATTGTGAAGTTTAACATTTGATTAATAAAGCCATGAATCAAAATAATCATGGCTTTATGAATCCAAACTACACTGGCGTTTGAGTTTACACCCTGATTTTCTGGTGTAAATGATGGGTAGTTTATTTTCAGTGTAAATGAGGTGTAAAGTAGGAATTTTTTCAGTGTAAAGGCGACAAGATTATACTTTTGATTCACTCAAAATATATACTCAATATACCTGTAATAAATACCACCAATCTACACCGTAATTTCACTTGATCTACACTAAAAATACTCCTATTTTTCACGTACATTTGACTGAATAAAAATTCACATTCGATTTAAATGTAATAGCGGGAATTCGTAGTGCTATTTTAGTGTATAGCAGGTGTGTTTACAGTGTATTTATCAAATTTTTCAGAGGTCTTATAAACTCGATTTAAAAAAAAATGTTTAATGGCATTTATGTGGTAATAAGGGAATTTTTTTTAATTAATCAATTAGATTTTTGAACAATCACAGAAAACACGTATCCCTATGTAAAAATGTCATGATTTCTCATATGAGATCCCATATGAAATGTGCGCCCGCGTTAAAGATTCCTGGCAATTTTGTCATATTTCCGTGCAAATCAAGGATATTTCCTGCAAAACCCTGAACACTTTTTGATTTGCCTGGAAAAGAGAACAAATTTTCAGGATACCCAAATGAATTACCTGGAATTTACATTTCATATGAGATATGCGAGTTCTCATATCAGAAATCATGTCAATTTCTCATACGAGAACTCATGAGATTTGTTCATAGGGATATGTCTATTTTGTACCCCAATCATAACGGCTAATAATAATGTCAACAAATTGAATTTGCTTAAAAAATCAGGACATTTGAGAAAAAATCAGGAAACCAGGACAGCGCTGAAAAATCAGGACATGTCCTGCTAAATCAGGACGTCTGGTAACCCTAGTTAAGTGTCATAACATACACAGTTTAGCAGTGTGTAAAGCGTTGATCACCTATCAATGGTTTATATGAAATAACATACATCGAACGACTTTGTTTATATGAAATAACATACATCGAACGACTTTGTTTATATGAAATAATATACATCGAAAATCGAATAGTTTGCAATATTTGTATGGACAATCTGACATTTGTATGTTTTGCAGGAATCCGACCAGAACGACTGCCAATATTCAGTGACGAATGTTGGGATTTGATGGAGCAGTGCTGGGACGGAGATCCGGCGAATAGGCCACTTTTTGGCACGATTATGCCAATACTGGAGTCTGTCTACAGCAATGCCGTCAAGGATATCCAAGGGGGTGGATTGAAAGCCATCAGCGAGGCACTAGCGCAACGCGAATGCGCCAATCAAAATAGCAAAGACGTCCAATCGACAGTTTCGTCTGCCCTCTCTACGATTCAGAGCTTTGCTACCAACATGTCTTGCTTCTTCTAAAAAGATGATTTTACTTCGAGAAATACTATTGAAAAAATAGTACTGACTAGTGAAACCAATACTCGTTCGTCCGATTTCTTAAAAGTCATTTGAATATTGTACAGTTCTCACTATGTGTGTAATGAAGTTCTAAATCGTATAATGGAATGTTTGATTGTACAGTTGTACATTAGTTGTTTAATTTATTTGTGTACATTGATTTGACATTGTGAAACTGTACAATTGCAAATAAGAAATCGACTAGGGATTTTTTGCGATATTTTTCGTTTAATTCGAGTCTGTCTTGAAATTAATTTATTAATTCTTTGTACATAATTAAGGCTCGAGAGAACGAAATTATTTTAATAGGGGTTTCAAATTAGGTTTAATTTGAAAGTTCGGTAGGGCAACATTCATCACATTCCTTTCTAGTTCAATTAAAAAATTTATTGATATTAAGAACATTCTCATTTTGTATAAAAAATTAAGGTGTAACGAAAATGTAATTGATATGGAATTGGTGGTTTTTATCGAGAGCTCGATGTACCGTTTTGTATTATCGTCAGTATTATGATAAATTGTAATTGACTATTTTTATACTGTAAGAATAATTTGTTTATACTGCATGATAAATTGTAATTAATTATTTTTGTACTGTAAGAATATAAGTAGAGTCAATAACTAGTTTATATTGTTATGTTTACCTTAAAAACTTGGAAACATTGATAAATTATAAATTATTAAGCGTTACTTGGATGTTCAACTATTTTTACCTGAACTGAAAGTTTCAAAGCCTTGGCAGATTACTCGAACTGAACCATAAGGGGAATTTCCTAAAGACAATAGATAATTGCGGTAAACAACGGGATTATACCTTTGCTATGACGAAAACAAGCAAAGTAGAAGAAAAGAATTCTTTTCGCCAGGTACAAATAGGCTTTCTTTACCAGATACTTGGGGAAAATATATCACAATATGGAAAAATTTACTGAACAATTATTTGTATGGTATAATTGCAGTGAACTTTTTTAGATTAAATATTTTTAGTAAAGATATTTTATTAAAATTAAGAAATTTAATAGTAAACAATATAATTATTTTTATAATTAATTATGTACATAATTATTAGTTAATTAATTCGTTCCTTTTCATTTTAACAAATCTGGAATCTTACTTGTAATAAATCGAGCAGTGTAACGAAATCGCAAAGTGCGTATTTTCACTTATCCGATAAATACTGTAATACTTTGAAGCTCGCATATTTAAATCAAACGGGCTATCGGATTTCGAAGTTTCATTTGGAAGTGGTAGAGCGCAGTAGCAAAGGCTTTTCATGCACGTTTCAATTATCGTTATGTAAATTGACTCAGTTTTGTGAAGTCGACTGAGTTCGAGTTGGCACGCCCCATTCCCTTTGGGGTTCTCTTGTAAGTGGATATTTGTTAAATCTTGATCCCATAATGTTATCATCGATAACAAATGTGCAGCCTTGAATGTTAATACATACATTCGCACATCCCATAACTTCTAACTGATTATCCTTAAAAACAGACTTGTTACAAACAATTCAAACGTTTATAAATAAGGAAAAAAGGTATTTGCTGACAAGAACGATTCAGTGCAGTTTTCATAAGCATTATGAAATTTATGTTCATTAAAATATGTAAATATAACATTCATTTATTGTTTAAATTTACTCCACATTATTTATTCACTCAGCGATTCTTCGTGAAAACATTCAATCACGATTGTAACAATAAACAGATTATCGACGGATATTGTCCCAACTGCTACATCCAACATATTATAATCCTATTGGTTTTCACCCCACATCCTTCGAGTTTCCATATTCTTCTTTTATTTGTGCTAATAAATCGCTGACGGTTGGATTTTACTTATTATAAAAACAAATAAACGACTGTAATGGTGCAAAATCGCCGGCAGAATAAATGCGATTGAAATTATTAATCCTTGCAATATTATTTATTCTTATTTCAGTTCCCTTATTCCGCGGTAATAGGCGTAAAACATTATATCAGTCAATTATCCATCAATAAATAAAAATTATCTTGTTATTTTATACTTCATCACCGACTTCCATTCTTCAAATCGTGCATACTAAAATAATTTCCATTTATTCTAAACAGTTATAGTAAATGTTTTGCATAAAAAATTTTATATTCTATAATTTTGTATGCATTATTATAATAATAACTTTACTAAGTTAATCTGTATGATTAATTATTAATAAAATTAAAAAAATGTCCCTTTATGATTGATCTACCTTGAAGTACCAAAAGCAAAAATAACATTTTTGTGCATTTTGATTTGGAAGAATGGGAAACACAAGTCGCGGGATAGTGGAGCATCGGGGGTGCGATTCATGCTTATCCGTAGGCAGCGGCGGAATTGCACCTTTAATCAAGATTTCTACCAATTTGTGAGCGCCGACGGCGCGAAGACAAAGACCATTGTTGCCGTAACTGGTTGGGGTTTCAAGTGTTCCAGCGCAACGGAGTACATATACCGGGTGATTCGAATTACGGATGAAAGGGACTTCTTTTGCTCGCATTATGCAGCGCAGTTGCATCCGACTTTTTCCACTTTTCAGCAATCGTAGGTTCAGAGTACGTCAAACAAGTGGATATCTATTTTTTGTCTAATCATGGTTTCTCAAAAATGAAAATAATGAGAATAATGATGTTCAGTGAGAATTAAGGGATCGTAAAAAATATTGCATTTAAACATATTGCATTTTTTTCAATGTTTTATTTTTTGAAAATGTTTAAATACTCCATTTTTCATTTCTTTGCTTGTAAAAAGATATAATAGATATATAATATAATAATAAATAAATAAATTACATAAAAAACTATCTACAATGGTGTACATATTATTTAATATTTTAACAAACTGACCAGATCGAGATCTGGGTTTATGGGAGAATGATTTTCTTCACCTGGAAAACTAGAAATCATGGCTTTTCAACAATCAATTGCAAAATAAGTTGATTGTGTGATACAAATGTGTAAAAAAAGCGAGAAAATCTCGCTGTGGTCTTTATATGAATGTAAACGACGCCATCCGTTCGTTTTTGAGAAATCTGTATGTCGGTAATCACGCTTTCGGCATGACCTTAACGATTTGCTGGTAAAATCTTATTTGAATTTTGTCCTTCTTTATCGACCGAGAATGAGGTTGGCTGACTGATTTCTTCTCTTGAAGTCTTGTTATTGTTTGGTGTTACTTCTAAGAAGTTGTTTCTCTTTGCATAGGGTTAAAAAGTTAAAAACAACCGTACAGTATTTTTTTAAAGGATTTATTACAAAGTTGTTCTATTCGTATCTGCTTTGATTGAAATCTCAATTCGAAATGTCTGTAAGTGACATAACTGAAGAACAAAGAGAAGAACCCTGGTAAGATTTAGGTATTTTTTGATATGTTTTGCGAATTTGTTTACATAAATATTTGTTAATTAAATACGTGTGCAATAGTATTTTTCCTGGGAAAAAAGTTCCGGGCAATTCCCTTGTGTATCCTGGA
This sequence comes from Ceratoteleas bidentatus, assembly GCA_022817645.1. Lineage (NCBI taxonomy): Eukaryota > Metazoa > Arthropoda > Insecta > Hymenoptera > Scelionidae > Ceratoteleas > Ceratoteleas bidentatus. The sequence goes on from JABFPB010005242.1 coordinate 8,125, forward strand.
AATTTTTTCACATTTCCAGGCAAATCATGGAAATTTCCAGGGTTTGGCAGGAAATATCCAAGATTTGCATGAGAATTTGACAGAATTGCCAGGAATGTTTAATATGGGTTGGTTTAATATTAATTATTAACATGTAGCATGAGTTCACTATATTTCATTATAAAAAAACCACTTTTTAAAAACTTCCCAGTTTATTATCTTGGTGCACTAATAAGTTTTGTACAGTTACAGATTTGGCAAAACTGCTGTGACATATGGATGGATCAAGTGCTTTTCCAAATCTTATCCAAACACACCTTACTATTACAATACTAAATCAGGCAATTCAACATGGAAAAGGCCTGTTCCCGATGATGTACCATTACCAGTTTTACATTCAAAAACAGCATTTGTAAGCCAATCCAAGTTGTTACAAAATTAATTCAAACATTTCTAATAAAAAGATAAAAGATTATCAGTTTTAATTCATATCATGTTTTTTTAAATAAACCCTATTTGATAAATAAATCAATTTATTTTATTAAAAAAATGTTTGTTTGCAAAGAATATTTTTTAAAAACACAAAAATTTGATATTTTAAAATCAACCTGTAATATTATAACAACAGTAACAATCAAATAACCATCTATTTTTACTACTCTATTTAAAATAAGAATTCACTTTCATTTTAGGCTCTCCAATCAGGCCCAAGCAATGAACAGTGTGAGACAGATATAGAACTGTTCAACATCTCAGATAATCAGGGTTCCGATAGCGAATCTTCAGCAAAAAAGGCTGATGTGGTTTTATCAACTATCTACAATGGTGTAAAGAGTAAATGGACACAAGAACAAAGTGATATAGAATCATCTGATTCTTACGAGTACACTTCACTGAGTGACTGCAGTACCAAATCAGTGCTTCCAGAGGCTTTGGTTCCAGAAGTAACATACTACATAGCAGATGAACAATCGACAGAAATGAAACATTTGCAACAGAGTCTCCAATACTCTTCCTCAGACGACAACAACAATTATGATTCTCTACACGTGAAGAATATTGGTACTTTATTTATTTACAATTCATAACTCAATACACTAAATAATACACCATTTCAAAATGCTGATTATATATGTCCTTTAGCTAACAGTGAATGGAATGAATACCAAAATCGTCCTGTTTCAGATTTACTGGACCTTCGGGTCACAAAACCAAGGCGACGCAGAAAAAGACCTGTTCCAAAGGATTTGAAAAAGGAGGAAAGCGAATCCGAAGTCGATCTGCCAGGAATGCCGAAAGCTCGTGTCTGTGAAATTGATGGCGTTTGTACAGTCAATTACGACATCAGTGACTTCCCGAAAGCTGTGAAGCAGGAACTGGTACGCCGGAATCTCTCGGATTCCAGTGAAAAGTCCAGTGGGGAATCCAGCGGAGAGTCCTCTTGTGAATGCAGCGAAAAGTCCTGTTGCGACAGCGACAAAACTTCCAGTCAGGATTCTGTTTCATCGGCATTTAAACGTGTTCAAAAATATTTGACGATGTTGCAAACGCCACATCTCAGCGAATCTTCCTCTTCCGATTAGTACATAGGTTGTTTTACGTCATTTGAAGATGGATCTACTTAAAGTTTGATCATTTTGACAGTTTCATGAGTTTCTTATTTATTACCAGGATGTTATTACAGAATCTTATTATTTACGAAAGGAAGCTCTATTCAATAAACAATTTTTTTTTAATTCTGCATTTTTTTGTTAAATACATTTAATTGCTCATTAAGAAGGAATTGAGAATGGGTTTATCGAAATAATAGTATTATAGATATTAGACATGAAAATATGATTGTTTATGTTAATAATATTGCAACATCCGTCGTTAAAGGGTTAACGGTGGTCTGTTTCCGGTTCGCCAATAACTCGTCAACTGCAAAGGGTAACGGGTTTTCCTGGCGGCGTCGCGAATCCCTGCGTCGCGGCAACTCGAGGCTCCTCGTAGTTCTGTTTGTGTTTGCTAATTGTGAATTGTCTACTTCTGGCGTCATCCGAAGCAGCGCTCAGACGAACGGCCGTGCCTCGCGGTTGTTTCCGCTCGTTCTATTTGGCGTTTCGGTTTCTCGCCGCCGACCTGCGCTCCACCTATCCGATGAGCGCCACCCTTTCGCGCGGCGTTGTCCTTTGCGACTCTCTTCACACCCTCTTCGCCGCGACTCTAGACGCTCAAGATTACCTCACCGTGTTTCACTTCAGAGCCAACTGCAGTACCAATTTTTTATTCCTTTAGTCAGAATTGTCGCAATTTAGAATTCTGTGATTGAAAAGAAAAATGTTCCATGTCTGTCGTCAAATGAATTTTGTTTAGTATTTTGGTTTGACTTCCCACAAGCCACACAGTATATATTCAAAAATGGCCATTTTTAAAAATTGTTCTTTTTAAAAATCTGAAAATCGTCATTTTCAGTTTTGGTCTATGTCAATGTGTTTGCAATGATGAATCTTTTCATTTGAGTACAAACTTGACAGTGTTTGAAATTTTGTAAAGACGAAATAATTCAATTTCATCAGTAACTTATTGGTTTTATCTATCGAATCAAAAAAAGCGTTTTGAACTCTTCTCTCAGTTTCATTTATACCACAGCCAGCTGAATTCCAAAAATGGAAAACACACGCTGATTTTCAGCTTCGAAATTTCGCGCAAGGTAAACGTTTTCGGCGCGGACGGAACGGTCGAAAGTTTTCCGGTCTCCTTGGGGACGAGGGACATATTGTTTGGTTCAGTAATTCGTTGCGTTATTTCCCGTGTTTGCTTTTTATCATTGTAAACTGATATATTGTTCGAGCCGGGTTCCCCCTGCTAACGTACACTTGTCCCGTTACGCATGGCGCGTGGGGAGCGCCGCGACAGAGAAAACGCGATCGTGCTCCTCTTTGCGCATTAACAGAAATAACATGATTGGTCTATTATGATGTGTGCTTTGCACTTCGTAGATGGTCTTGGTGGTGTTTGCACAATATGTATCACTTTGTCAACGAGAAAAAATGGTCGCATGTGTGATGAGGCTCATAAATCAGATACAACAAATCGTCGAATCAGATTATATCTCTGCAAAAAATATTTGATAGGAATAGAAAATTATTTATTATTAAATAATGAATTCCAATGTTTCCAATGACCAATTTTGAATTCTTCAAAATTTGTTCATGTTCAGTTCCAAAACCTGAATTCAAACTGACGATTTCTTTTCTGTTTTTTCAATTCCAGTTAGATTGGCATTTTTAAAATAAAAAGTTTACTTCGAATTCCTGAATTGGAATTCATTCAACTATTTATAACATTAAAAACCGAAAAATGAATGTCAGTCAATGCTAAATTTGGATAAAAATCCAATTCTTTTCTATTCATTTCTATCCAAAATTTGCGCAGGGATCTCAAGAAGCAAATATTTTTCTTTTCTTCAGTTTTCCAAAAAAATGGCAGTTTTCGAACTTTTTGCATGGATTAATTGTATTGAGTGTTTGTTTGGTTCTGATCGGATTGTGTTTTTCAAAGTTCGCATTATTGTTGGCGGAGGGGTGCTTTATTTTAGCGATCGGCAAACAAAAAATGCCGGCAATTAAAGCGCGAAAACAAACAGGAGCAAGTTTCTCACACGGCTGCCGAACGGAGCAGTTTTGCGTCGCGTAGAGTGTTTAGGCCAACACCGCTCGGCGCGTCTGTCACATGACACGGCACGTGGCCCGCACCCCGCTCGTTTCAAAACAAATAATAGGATGAAAATCCACTTCGGTCGCACTTTTCCTTTGGAGCAAAGCGGCCGGACCGACGCCCGTAATTACATTACAATTTACGATTCGATTCTATTTAAACTGGCTCGCGTACTACAGTTGTCGTCGAGTTTGATTTGCGATTAAGTTGGCTGATTTGTGAAGATGTATATTGGAAAAACGGAGAGGAGAGGTGGTGACATGGAAATTGGGATATTAGGTTTTTTGGTGGAATGGATTTTAAAAAATATGTATTTTTTTAACAAAAAATTTTTTAATTTAAAAATGCTTTAAATATAATTATGGAAATTGGGATCTTAAGTTTTTTGGTAGAAAAACTGGTTATGCTAATTTACTACAAGATAATTTGAATACATATAGCTAAATAACAAATTTATTTGTAAAGAAATTATATTTATTATTAATGTTATATATTTATTTTATAATTTGTTTGATTAATTTATTTTAAATTTATTATACATTTAATACAGTATCATTATTTATTATTTGTATTAATTATTAGGTAGCATTGAAAGTGTTATGTATTTAGTAAAAGCTTTTGAGAGGGTAAAGGTAAAATGAATCATAATTGACGTTTTCGAATTTATATACAACCGATGTTCTTGTTTTCGATTATTTTTGTATTTCTCTCTGCTAGCCAGTTTTGCGTCGAACTGTTTGACTGAATCGCCAACGAATGTGCACTTTTCTGATTATTTGTTTAACATTAAAATTGTTTAATGGCACTGAGCAAACTTTGTGGCATTCGTAAATTAACAGTTGACCAAAAAAGAAACTTGTTATTTAAGTCGAAAATTTAAAATACAATTACAACATTTAAAGAGTATCAAAACTGTAAACATTGTTTTAAAATTCTTATTTATATCCTAAACAAGAATTTTTTAAGAATAATTTTTTATTTACATTATAATCAGACTTTTCTTTTTAAATTTTGAATAACAGGACTGAATTATCTGCCATTAAATGTTATGTAAATCATGTACATAATTATGTTTACATAACATTTACACAAAATTTATATAAAATCTGGCTATCAGAGACAACACATATTACATATAATAGATCAGCCCTATTAGCGCAGGTTATCCCGCTTTTCCTCGCCGAAAGTGGCGCTGCCGTCGCAGCAGCCGCGCATCACTTCGACGCGATATTTCGGCGAGGAAGAGCCGGACTTCGGTCGCGCGGCGATTCTCGGATGAGTCGGCGATTAAAGTGGTAGGTGCCATTCGGGTGAATAGGGTCGGCCAGTGGCGCGCGTCAATGCTGATTCCACGCGAGACAGACCTGTCTATCCGTCTGTCCTTATCTGATCGACGTCCTACGGCGGGCCACCCCGGGCTGCGATTGGCGCGCCGCTCGGGGTAGGGGGCGCCGCGCTCGCGCGCCGATTGGCCGGCGCCGGATCTATACTCGTTAGCCATTCGCCATCGAGCGGTCGCGCTCAAAAGCCTATCCCCGAGACGCACTTTGCCGGCGCCGCGCGCGTTTTTACTTCGCCGGTGCGGACGCGAGCGTACGCACCGTATTTGAACAGGTAAATGCGTCTTTTGATCTCGATCGCAGCGCCACGGCTGCTGACGTTCTTTTGGGTTAGCGCGGACCGCCTTATACCCTGTCACGCGGTTTAATTAACTATTCGGGCTTTCGCGATTGGCTTTTGCACGTCAGGTTGGGGATGGGGGAAGGTGTTGATGATGGGTAGATGTGTGAAAGGACT
>JABFPB010005243.1:0-13588 GCA_022817645.1 Ceratoteleas bidentatus
GTTTATACTGCGTGCAACTAAGCTTTCACTGTTTTAAAAGTTCCGACTCATTGAGCAGCTTGACAAAGCCTCTTTGATCCAAGAGTCATATTATCTGAAGCATTGGCTAGTCCGCGTTGAATCAGAGAGAATGTCGAGTGAGATCGAGTCAAAGAATTTGGAATTCAACGGCGTTCCACCTGTTCGTACATACGCGAACTCCGTCAAAGTTTGAACAGCCATCGTTTATCGAGGTAACGCGCTCGTAGTGCCTCGTGCTTCACCTAAATTCATGTTACCTTTGTATTTTAAAGAACGGAACATTTTTTCGAACTTTACTATTTTACATATGTAACTCGGAAACAGCTCTTCCGGATTTACTCGTGGTATATTAAGATTACGGTCGTACTCCGAATTCACAATAGAATGTATAAACGAAACGATTATTTCCATTTAATGAAAAAATGTTCCTAAATTTGGGTTAAAATATAAATTCAAAGACGAAAGGACGTCTATTGGACATGATTCTTGGTCAATGAACTTCACCGACCAAAATTTATAGAATAAGACTTCATAGTATGTTCCAAGATTGTGATATGAATAGATCAAAATTGACGTCAAATAGATGATCACCGTGCAAACAGGAAAGTGTAATTAAAGAAGACAATTGATAGAAATACGAAGCGATTGGAAATTTGAATGTCTTTCAATAACTTTTTATTTCTGCTTATTAATTTGTACAGCACTTTATGGTTCGTGTTTCTGAAAATCATCTTCTCACAGGAGGGAAATTCAGTTATACTGAGAAAACATTTCATACAACATATATCGTAACTTTTACGATGTGTATCGCAAAAAGTACGATTTTGTTTCGTAAAGTATTATGAATCGAGGTTCGCAGTAAAGAGCCAATCACAACGCATTGTGCGGTCGAAACTACCAATCACAAAGTGTTATTTCTTTACGAATTTGTTTTCCCAGTGCATGTTATGTTTAGAAAAGTAACGACTAAGTGATTAAAAGTAATTGAAATTGAAATAACCAATTGCTAATTCTGAAAAGTCAAAAGTTTAATAATTGAGTTAATGTGTACTTACATGAAAAAATAGATGTAAACAGATATAAAAGAAGAATACAATCGATAATTACGTTTTCTACAAGAATTGTTCAAACTGAATTAATGAGTCAAGCGTCGACGATTTATTTTTCATTAATGAACACTTCGTCAACTAAGGCAATCAACGCATAGTTACTGTAATCGACCAACTATTTGGCTGAAAAGCTTTTAACGGCAAATAATGATTGATTACAGTTTGCGACTAAGTCGACGTTTAAAAAATGCGTATTTGTATGCAAGTTTTGAGTTGCGAATGACGGGTTCGCTCTTCTCGCAGTTAAACGATCGTCAAACGTGGATTTCAAAAGTTACGAAGTTTAACAGAGCTAATTTAATATGAAAACTTTACACATTTTTCTTTTGAAAAGCCCGATTTCTGAACTTTCATTCATTAAGATGACTATAGAAAATGTCTGGCGTGAAATCTTCGTTAATTCCTGTGGATCAGGAAAGCACGGATTTGACGAATTAATTTCCCAATATATGTCTGTCATTCAAACCGTTATGGTTGCGTATTAAGTTTAAATACCAAAAAATGATTTAATTAAAGATATTGTTACATAATATAACCGAATACCAGTTACATAACTATTCATAATTTTTTCAATGCCACAATTTATTCTTAAGTAAATTATTCATATAACTACGTCCAAGTCACAAGTTTAACGAATTAGTGAAAATCTGAATTTGGGATGAATCGCTGGATAGCCGCATGATCAGGAAGTTTGTTCGTAATTGAATTAAGTTGTGACAATGAAGGATTGACGTTCGAATCATTCCATCAGCCCGGCAAACGATTGCTTTGACAAACAGCTTACACCTGTACGCGCAATGGAATGAACGAACGCATCTATTTTGAAATTCACCAACAGACTGCAACAATCTCTTGCTTAATCTAACCGTTTGATACGCCGCATAATTGACCCGCAGAATAACGCGCCACATTGAAATCGACATTAAAGTTCAATTCGGCTGATTAATACATTTTAATAAGGAAAATGGGACGTTTGTCCCCAAAGCATGAAAAACGAGTGTATGGGAAGGAAGTAAAAGCGTATGTTTCGTATCTCTCATACCCATAATCGTATTTTTTATCAAAAGCTACCGAAACACTCATTATCCCCGCTTATCACCTTATAATTTCACTTCCGTCCGTATCGTGATTTCGTATTTAACTTCATAAAAATTGGTATCAGTGGATATCAAATTCGCGTAACATTTCGCCGGTATAACGTCCGTAAATTTGCATTTGCTTGCCCCGATTATTCATTATAAAAATGTGAAATATTTTTACGCCGTCGCATTTAATTATAATTACACTGGCTGTTTTCACTGTAACGAATTTGCATATGCAATCGTTAAACGGCAAAAATTCCATCGGGATAACATACTTGCGCCAAGGAATACAATCGAAATCGCGATGCACCTAGCCATCAAGAAAATATGTGAATGCACTCAAAGAAAAACATAGGTTTGCGCAAAGTTCAGCTAAACAGTACTGTACCCTCGTGAGATGTACATCGCCGATGCGATTGTTGGATCAATATCATTGGTTTATTATGCATTGTAGGGGTCATTCCAAATATTAATGACTTAATTTAATGAACAGATCATACAATCCGCTTATGGTTTAACGACTGTAACGCAATACGGCAGAAGATAATACGAGCCGCTCTTTCTCCACTTTTTCCTGATTTTATCTACAGGTATACTTTAAATTCGACTTACCAGGGAGAAGACGGAAAATAATTATGAAATTACTTTTTACGTGTACAGTTTAAGGATTGACAATAGGGAGTAATAAATTAATCACGCGTGCCATATTCCGTATCATGAAAAATTGCACTTAAATAACGTTTTTTATATCTAAACAATGTTTAGTTGATGGTAAGTCCGAAAACATAAGTAACTTTAGGTTTATAAAAAGTTGAGCGATTATTTAAAAACTGACAAAAAAATTTGCCTAGTTCGCATATTGAATAGCCTAAAAGTTTCCAACATGGTGAACGTATTAATTAGAACTGACGATAACCCTAGTAAAAATTGTGATGTTTCTGAGATAAGGGCCTTATCAGGTTGCCACATCACCTGATCAGAAACTTAATAGACACACCCATCAGACCCTTATCACTGATGTAGCAATATAAATCGACATGGACATGATAAGGAAATATCCAATGTGTTGAAAAAAAAGTAATGACTGAAACGAGAAATGAACCCTCGATACTCAGTTTGCAGTTTGACTGACTTTTCCTCTGAGCTGTTGGAACAATTTATACATAAGTAATCGCGATATGCGTATCTTATTACCACAATATGATGTGGCTTGCCTTATCATAACCTGATCAGGACCTGACAAGGTTAGCTTTATCAAATGATGTGGTTTCATGACCAAAACCTGATAAGGCCATGATCAGGTTGCCACATCATAACGACGCCAAAATGACCTGATCAGGGATTGATCAGTTTGTCTGGTGAGGCCCTGATGTGGCGTGCCACTTAAGGGGCATGCCACATCAGAGCCTTACCGATGCCAACCGTTACATTCGACTCAATGCCTTTCAGGATACCTCATGGAACCTTATATGGTTTTCATCAGGAATCCTCGGATTATGTTTGCCACATCAAATCCTAATATGGCCCACATGTCTGATGTGGTTCGCCACATCACATTTCTACTAGGAAAATAGCAGAAGTTGACAATAAATTGATAGTTTTGACAAACATTTTGTTAAAAAAAATATATCTGAAAATGACGAAACATTGACTGGCAGTTCTGACTGGCTCACAACTAAAGATGGATAAGATATTTCGCCAATACATATTTGAATTTCTCGAGCGGGTCACGCATCCCGCGAGCGTTAAGTATATTTATATAAGTAAGTTTCTTTTTTGGGCGATTTTTCACCAAAATCTGGCCACACTTTTTGACGGCGATAATGACACTGTCACCGACGTCAATCGTACTGTCTACAGATGCCGATAAGTTTTTTTTGACGAATCGATTTATCGATAGCGGTCAGCCCGTCGTACCCTCAGCTAGGTTCACGCACATAAACACTTACATTTGCGGAACTCGGAGGTCCGTTTCGGTCAGCCATATAAAGTAAATAAAGATTATGAAAACTTATTTTTACTTAACAACCCTGTTGAAAAATACTTATAAAATTCTTAGACAATATTAAATAATTATAGGAAAAGCGGACAAATTCCGCATAGACATTTCATAGATAAATTACTATGCGGTAATTCAATTAGAATAAATTACCTCATTCAATTAGAAATTGTACGCCTACAATTTCTAATTTAAATTTATATAATTTATTTGTATTTCCATACAGAAATATGTTCGCCATACAAGCAAATGTCAACATCTGTATGACAGAAACTGCGTACATACTGATAAATACTAATAGGACAATTCCTATAATTATTCACAATAAGCAATTCACATTGTCAAATCTGTCTTTGAAATTGTAATTGTTCGCATTTACACGAAATCCAAACAACCTCATTGAATCAGCTTGATAATAAGATTGTATACCCTAGCACATTTTAGATTAGACAATTTGGTTGTCAAACTATATACTACGTTACATTTTCTGCAATAGACACAAATAGTCTGTTTTAGACAAACCTTTTTCTCAGAGAGATAATCCATTTAATTCATGACTGGAACGTAAATTGAATAAAAGATTTAAGCCGTTCTTTCGATTTTAATTGCAAATAGGTCAAACCGAGTTTAGTTTAAATTCGTCTCCGATGACAAATGAATCCACCAAAATTTTCATGGGTTCTCGCAGAAATGGAATTGAACATGAAAACATAAAGCTTAACGATTATTTCATAGATAATTTTCACTCGATGTCCTGTTTTACAGAAATTCAGTGAAAGACCGTTACAGAATCAATGTTGGTTTCTGTTATCTGTAAAATCTCATACAGAAGATCTCCCTTATCACAACTTCTCTCATAACGTTAATGGGCAAATTCCCTTAAATTAATTAGTTTTCAGTTATTTATCTTTTTCGCGCAAAACCTTTTCATATGTAGTTAATATTTACTAAACTATATAAGATATATTAAAATTGGTTAATGGTTATATTCACGACTGCATTTTCAACGCACATGTCAAGATGGCAGTTATATAAAATGAATGAACACACTCAGCAGTATTGTAGATGCGTGTCCATTTCCTAAAAATTGCGCCGAAAGATATTGAAACTCCCATAAAAACACACAATTTCCAACTACATTTTTACCTCACATCATAAATTTATTCTCAAATTAATCGATGCAGAGGAAAAATTGGATTTCATTCCAATAAGAATTTAATTGAATCCTCGGTTTAATTAATTCGAAACAGAATGTAGCCATAAAAACAATACAAATAAAGACTTGTTAGAATCATCACAGGTCTCTTCTATTTGAAAGATTGAATCTGGAATTGACTGTTTGTCAGCGACGTAATACGCAGTGCACAATCAGACAGTGCGTCATAAAATGGCGCGCCGTAGTTGCGCCGCGATATTTATGTACGTACGCGGCGCGGTAACGTATAGAATTGGCGGTAAGCCGGTCGATCCAGCAGACTGGTTTTGGTGGAGGCGTGAGAGCCCCGAACGATGGGAGCCAGAAACTGGCAGTAGTAGATGTGGGAACCTTAAGTCGGCCGGGCCGAACGTCGATTAGTACTGGACCACCTTCGTTGTTTACTGTGGCCCTTTTTCGTGCGCTTTCTCTCTCGCTCAGACTCTCTGTCGTTTCGCCACCTAGTTGCTCGTCCGTCGTTATATGTTTTGCCCGTAACACGTTACTTCTTCACGCCACACTGCTACCATCAACCGGAGATTGTCTTCTAGTCTTTGATCGACGATGCGACGATCCCCTCGCTGCGCGACTACGCTTTATTTCACAGGTCCCTTGACGTTCTGGCTCCTGATTGCCGCTACCTCCGAGTCCGATTTTTGGTATGACGCGCGCGTTATAATGCAAGAAATATTGCCGCTGCTCCATTGTGCGCCGTCGAAATATCGCTGAAATACGCTTAGCATGAAGCCACAGCGCAGCGTATCACGTTCTTACCTAGAGCATTAAGTTGACGTATTCATGCAAAACCTAACCCTGCGATGATCAATATTGATCACTAATTTTGGTAGTCATTTGGGATAGCTAATTAAGAGTCTGCCTGTTATCCAGATATGCAACACTTGTTTCCTATGGTTCAAGACATAATTATTGGAATACACTGTTAAAAATATCCTTTTGGGCCAAAAGAAATCATTTTGGCAGAAAAGGAATCCTTTTCATTTAAAGGAATCGTTTTCATTCAAAACGAATTTTTAGGTTAGTTTTTTCAGTGTAAGAGAATACTTGAGGTAAAATATTTTTACATCCGTATATGGCAATTTGTTATAAAGAAATCACAAATTGGTTAGGATCGATATATGGTACCAATTCATATCCAGAATACTGACGCGTGAATACGTGGTAGAGAGCTGACACTTCAAGGGTTGACTTACTCATTCTATATGGCGGGCTGGTTTTGGGGCACTTTGATATTTAGCTCGGTGTATTGGCAGACATAATTTCATGATGTCTGTAAGACGATAAAAATTTTTTTTTATTTTTAAACTAAATATTATGATGTGAAGTGGATGAAACATAAATGTTCACCCGTTATGCGATGAACATTAAACACTATTACCATCATAACTCATGTGAGCATTGCAAGTTCGAACACGTATTTGGTGAAAGTAGCCTTATAACACTAATACTTGTCGACGTAATTTAGAAAAGCTCCAGCTTGATATACTTTATCTGTCGGAAAACTTTCATACTCGACTTCATATGAAACTCGGCACTTTTGAGCTGCATTCACATATACCATAACTGTCTCGAGACTTGGATTATATTCGGAAGCTTCATCAGAATTTTTCGCCGTCAAAGTCTTTTTCACAGAGTCTCTTTTCATATATTAAAAAAAATTAATTAAAATGATAATCGGAGCATTATCTGTCGAATGGTACAATGCACGACGGAACATCGTATATGCTGCTTTTAGAGTGTGTCTGTAGATTTATACATTTTAATTGCGGATATCAGTTATGCATTTTTTATTATAATTGTACGCTGAAATAAATTCGTTTCTTCAATAAGGAAATAAACTCGGTCATGTCGATTTATTATTAATATTTAAATATTTTATTTATAATATCGCCCGCTCGTTTTCAGTCATTTCAACGTACGAACGTGATGAATGAGTAAAATTATTACTCATTTTAAGTTAATGCCATTTGATTAAGTTGAGCATTCGATCAGTCGAACTTTTGAAAACCTTTAAATACATAGGGAACAAAAATCCCAATCAATCAAAAGCATATAAGATGTTCAAACAACAACAGATTAGATCTACAAGGTATAGTTGAGACAACATAATCCCCTGTTAATCGGATAGAATGTATTGTTGTTCTATATTCGTTCATTCTATCCTCAGGGACGAAAATAGAATCTTTAAATATATGGAACTAAGTATTTTATTAATTAATTAATTAATTTTATTTATTATTTGTATATGCATATCAATCTTTTCAAAATATAAGTGAAAAACTATATATTCTACTAAATACATATCTATTGGACAATAAAGTTATATACTTCCGCACACATTTTACGTTTATATTTTCGACCATGTGATTACATCAAGTTGCTTTTGCATTACACAGCTCCCCCGTTTAATATTCTAAATTACACGAATACGCCTTTACAAGATAACCAGAAAGAATTAAAAGTAGGAAATACATAGAGAATCATTTGGAGACGAAAATCATATATACTTGATTTATTTAAATCAATTACATCCATAACATTTCATCAAATAATTGTCTCAAATTGCGAAACTTTATCTATGAATGTGATTCAGACAGTTCTCGTTTGTGTGCCGTTAACAAAGTAAAAGGAACTTCGCGTGCTTATTGTTTGTTTACGACAATAAGTCGTCGGTTTAATCAACGTTACTTCGAACAGATACTCTTCACATTGAAAGTACCTTTTAATTCTGTCATGACAATGGTTTCAAGGGGCTAAGCCAAGGTGTGGGAATTCGGTAAATTAATAGCAACTTGGCCAGGCCCGTTGAATATATCACGATCAGCGAGCTCTTTGAGTGCGACTGACTCGAGTGCTTAGGCAGCTTGCAATTTGCCTTTACGTACACACAGAGAGACCCATGCCGCTATAGAAAGTGTCGTACGTTATAGTTCGCACTTGCAACTACGGTATGCATAAGAACAATGAGTTATTAGCATCACTATTATACACTTACCGCAAAGCGTGAAATACCGGAGTCACTTCGTTTAAGTATTAATAACTTAATTACGAATCGGTTATTGCCGTATCGATTATATCACCGATGCTATAATCGATCTCTAAAATGAGTTTTCATTATGCACGAATCCTAAAATCAGATATTATTATTCATGAACTTAAATTTCAACTGCACACCAATAATTCTTGGATTTCTGACGAACTCGTCATGCAATTTTGAAAATTGTGCTGATAGCCTATGTCGTTAATTTTGAGAGTTCTGTTCCGATTTCTTTCGTTTCTACCTAAAACCGTGAAACTACGGCTGTGAAATAGTCTTATTTGGACCTTTTTAAATTACGTTTAACTTTGCTTAACTAAAATTCGGTGAGAATACCGAATGCAGAGAGTCCAGAATTGGTGTCTCCGTTTTCCTATTCTTTGCGCCAGTTCATATCAGAGCGGCATTTTTCGAGCCAGGCTGGTTAGATGTGCGTCATGTATGGATTTCCCATTTCATTGCTTTCAAACTAAAGTTATTTGCCCATAGGTTTCCCGCTTACCTACACGATCGTATTATGTTTTTGTCCGACAACTATATTTGGCGTTCGTTGATCACTAGAGCATCGTTATTGTTAGGTTTCTCTGGACATAATAACAGCTAACTTCATTAGTCATATGCCTCTGTTGAATCTGATACGCGTTTCGCATAATTGAAAACAAAACGTAATCAGATACACTGTAAAAGTGAAGTGTAATCTAGTTGCAGAATTACACTATATGTTGTAAAATTGCACATATTTTGTGTAACTTTATTTTGTGTAAACTTGCAAATGTCCGTAGATCTTCGGAGAATCTCTTTTTGAGAGATTCTACGGCGATCTCCGGACATTTCAAGTAGATTCTCCGAAGAACCTCCGGATATCGAGAGATTTGCTGTTAGGGTACGGTTATTTTATTTGCACGATTTTACGCATTTATCTTCATTCATAATTCTTATATTAGTTTCGTAAATCGATATTCAGTAAATATTATAATGGAATTTCTACAAACATTATCACACCATCGACGACTATAATGGACCACCAGTATAGTTGTCGGTCCATTACTGAGTCGTTTAAATGTATGTTACATTTTAAAGTAATTGTATATGAATAGTGTACATTTTGAAAACTTTTTAAAATATACTACACATTTTTATATTTACATTTACATTTTTAAAAGAAATTCATGTTGCTTGATTTTGCGTAGAAATTCGGTTTTAACTGAGTGAAGGAATTTCTAATTTATGATTCCATAAAATGAAATTACTGAACGCCTTAATGACAAATTAACAAATTCGACATTAAAGTTAAGATCGAAGTTATTTCTCAACAGCTTATAATCTTCTTATAAACTAAAATATAATCACAATTCTTTATTATTATATCAATATCTTTTTGCCTGGAAATAGTACCGTCTTATTAGAATATTGAATAATACTGTTTTATCGTGCAGTAACACATCATATAAATAGATGCAATCACTGCGAATGTACTTTTGTGGTAAAACGGTAATGCTCGTGAGCCTTTTCAATAACACGAGATGCGCGTGTTTCTCCGTAACTATTGTACGGCATTGTATTGTAAGTCTCAAAACGGAAGTTACCCGAATGAGCAACCAATAAGTTCCCCGATCACGGAACTGTTACGATGCCTTGCCGAATGAAAATTAAGGCCAAAGTAACTTTATTCTTCCCTCGAGATAAATAACTCATCGCCCTTTAACTGATTTCGCGGTGCCGACGACTTTTACGACGTCCGTCCCGAAACCCGCGCTATTGTGGTGGTGATATCGAATCGTTTGTGTAATACATACGACATAACTTGGGAGACGAGCGAAGGGTGGCTGCGTGTAGTTCCTTATGAGTAGGAGCGCGGTATAAAACTGAGTTGTGCGATGAGTCTCCGTAATTTCCGGTCGTGTTATTCTGACTTTCTTCCATGTATTCCGTTACTATCTTAGAATTGGGCGCTACAATTATACTGATAAATTAATAAAAAGTAAAATAATATTAGCATCTCAATATTAAAGCGTTTCTGAAATTTCTCGTCCTACGCTCCTTGTATCTGCAATTTCGCATTGCGGTTTTCGCAACTTTTAATTATTGTCTAACTTCCGTTTAAACGGTTTAATTTGCAGTTTGCTATTATTCATTTAACTTAAACTGCCACTTCGTTCAGCACTTAGGAGATTGGTCAATTAGATAAACGTAGCTTAATTGCTTCTCTCAAGCTGAGCAACTGCAGGGAAGTCTTGAAAAATGTTTAATGACTAACCACGAATGGTTTGTCACAATCCGCATACGCTAATATCCATCTAAGTTCTGCAACCGACAGTCGTAGAACAGCCCTTAATTAAGTTAACCCTAGATGTGTAGTGTTGAGAAACTCTCCCTGATTGTCTTGTTAACCGAATAGGTTACCGAGCTGCGATATCGATCAACAGATATAGCTTGATAAGGGTTGTCTGCTCTTTCCCTAACAGATAGATTTATTGCTGTCTGGTTGTTACCAACAGTTGATTCAACTTTATGTTAATTTATACATTAGTACATACTTCATTCGGACCGGGAGCGTTCATTAACGGGATTTAGTTTGCAAATTAAATTAACCCGACGTTTTTGTTGCCGATTTCAAACACGCTGGATCGCGGACGATATAAAAATTATTTTACGATCGCCAGCTTGAAATAATGATATTGAGTGACCACACTGTACTTCCACAAGCGACATAATAAAATTATTTCAGGGAAGTTCGGAAAACTGACAATCATTGCAGCATTATAAGCAAAATATAGCGTAGTACGATTGGGAATGACGCGATAAAAGTTAAATACCTCTGATAAAACTGTCGTAATAATAGTTAAGTTTAGTTTATTTTATTGGCGGCTAACCGTGACTCTATTTTGTAAATCTCGTTTTCCGTGTCAGAAAAAAATAATTTGAAATGTTATTTTTAAAAAACAAACTATCCTGTCCTAAAATACCGTGGAAACAGATTAATAAAGTAATCAAAGATAGATTGTCCATCAATATCAGAGCGTACACTGCAATACAAAGAACATCGCAGAGCCAACAGAGGAAAACATCGAATGGAACTGATTTCGCACAACAGAACTTTTATTGATAACGTTTAGTTTTTATACTGCGGGAAATCGTTTCCGCTAGTAAAATTTATTTAACGAGAGTTTGGGAGGAAGAGGAACACCAGGTTGTTGAAGGACAACCTGTCCAGTAATAGTTGGAATGAGGCAGCCTAGACGATATTCGACTGGAAGAGTTAATTTTGACACACCTCGATTTTATAACTTACTGTTATCGAAACGGTAAACGAAACATCACGTTATAGACCGCGATGCATACATATTATACGGGCTTGTTATACGCGAGCCAAATATTATGCAAAGTGCTTCGTGTTGGTAGCCAGTTAGCCGACTGAAAGGCAACGCTGCCGAGACTGCATTCGTTATTTGCTATAATTTTACATCGATTTATACTTAAGCACCCAATATATAGGTTAACTATATAGCATGGTGCAAAAAAAACAAGCACGTGTATCGTTATGAACGTCCCATCCAGTAATCGAATCATCACTTTTTACGAATATAGTGATTGAGAAATGTACTACGGTAATCGTCGATTATCTCGTACTTTTCTGTCTTTTTTGTGGCGAAGTGAATCTCTGGAATTCTTTACTCAATATAAAACTTTATTACGTTATGGTCGGTTGTTTGATGGATAACAGGTAGTTTGTCGGAATGATTAAATATTTCGATTTGAGCGCGCCGTAAAAATTCGTAAACACGAGCAATTACGGCGCTTCCACTGGGACTTTTACCATCTTATGATTAAACAAACAGCGCCAAAGAATTGTGACAGAGACTCCTTGCGTGACTAACCGCGTGACATCTCGTGACACATGGTTATCTTGCGATATTACTATGGCCAATCTTTCCGAAAGTTGCAAGGTTTCATTTTCGGTTGACTGGTTACGTGTCTCCCCGAACGATCCCAGAAGTAATTTAATTTGGGTGCAACTTTAAGCGGGCTAACATAATCGAAAAATAACGCGATTAATACGGGGCAAAGGATTTCTCGTTCCCAAAGATTTCAGTTGATCTGTATTTCGACGAGGAAGCAATTTTACAAATTCTCGAGCACGGTTGATTCGGCATCGCGCAAACTAGTCACGTTTTGATGTAACGTCGGAGTAGCCCGCAGCATCCACAAATAATTAGTCTCGTCGAAGGACCCATTAAAAAACTCTCGAAAACACTTTTCGTCGAATAAGACTTCCGCAGCTAGATCTTTGCAACTTGCAGTGTGCTTGAGCGCCGTGATTATCAGACGCGAATTTAAATGAATCACTTTCAATGACTGTCATCGGAATTTCAAATGAGTTTTAATAGAAAAAGTCATAGCCGAGACAAATGAAAAGCGTGAAAGGCTTTGAATTATTTTGATTTTTCACTTCGAATCTTGCAGATTGGATTTGTCGTCTTAGTTTTCTTCGAGAGAGAGTAATAATGTGTTGCGATTAACTTTTTCGAAACAGCTCAATAAACTGCCAGAACTAGCTTGTCTACTGTCGCCTAATGTTGGATGGACTAATGCCACTCTTACAACCGTAATTTGAAATCGGCTCCATAATTTAGACGTTCAGACGTACTTACTTCTCTAAACTGCTAAACATGTTTACTGTAAGTGTGTCCTCGTACGCATTGTTGGTGGTACGAGACATTACTTATTTACCGATACAACTAGCTACGAAACTCGTTCGTTCAAAGCTGTCTTCGTGGCAGCGAAGGATATCCCAACTCTGATGTTGCACCCGAAGAGGATAAAATCTATGCTTTAATCATTACCCTGAGCTTGTAAAACCAGATAACTAAATTAATACATAATTAATTTAATTTTTTAATTTAGCATTAGTAATATTAACTGATAGTTAATATTACATTGCCCTACTGACAAAACAATTTGTATGTAAATTTTTATATGAAAAATTACATACAATTTTATGTCCAATTTGGCGTCTAAGAAATTATGTAAAATTTGGTATAAGATTTTACATAATATTTTATATAATTTCTTACAATCATTATCAAGACATAATATTTTCTGTAAGATTTTACATGAGATTTTATA
>JABFPB010005244.1:0-13597 GCA_022817645.1 Ceratoteleas bidentatus
CCCCCCCGCCCCCCCCCCCCCCCCCCCCCCCCCCCCCGCCCCCCCGCCCCCCCCGCGCCCCGGCCGCGCGCCCCCCCCCCCCCCCCCCCCCCCCCGCGCCCGCGGCACGACCGAGGGGGATGCTTTGTAGTCGGGGACTTTTTGGAGGCCGGCAGATCGGCGCGGCGCTTTTGTCGGACGTTTCGCTGCGGCCCGGCGTTTTGGCTTTGTCGGGGCGTTAATTGGATGTCGGAGGAGAAATTTTTGCGGGTTCGGGCGCGCGGGTGGGGCGACGGCTGGATAAAGAGATGTGGGGCAGTTTTTAATTGGATGTAGGAGGTTGTATTGATTCGCCGGATGGGGAGGTTGTTGAGTTTCGGAGGGACGCCGCGGGGAGGGGAGGGAGCGGTGTGTGACGACGGGTGGGATGGGGGTGGGATGATTTGGAGATTTCGGGGGTCGCGGGTTGGGGAGAAGACGATTTTGGGGTGGGGTGGGAGGTGTTAGAAAAGGGGAGTTTTAAGACAATTTCTGGGAAGTAGGTTTATGTGGTAATATGCGATTGTTTGCGGAAATATACGCAATGCATGTTTTTAAATGTCTTCAAATAACGAACTAGAATCAGCGGAATTATATTGTATTGTATATAATGTTATCGTTACTCTACAAAAAAGTGCCATTTTCCAAGACAGTATGTCAGAAAAGACAGGGAAAACGGCTTAAAATAATAAACTTTTTCCAGCGTAGATAGAAATTTAATAGTGACAGGAAAATTCATAGGAGAATGAGATATTGTTCCTGATAGAACTAGATGTATATTATATATACTAGACGGAAACACACTGAGAAAAATGTTCTATGAAAAATTATTAGAATTCCAGTAAATTTTACCATACCATTAGGTATAGTAAAATCGCGACGTATCGTATCCCATTTGAACACATTTATTATATCTTCAAAGAAGACATTACTACAAGTTTCAGTAAATTTTACTATATCATCTGAGACAAATTCTTCAAAGTTATACTAATTTTGTTCAGATGGGAAAGGATACGTCGCGACTCCTAAATGATGTGTTAAAATTTACTCAAACCTTTTTCTCAGTGTAGGGCCAAATTTTCCGCCCTGCGAGCCGTAAAAGTATTTTCAACACTCTTATAAGAGTGTTGAAATTATCAACACGGTAATTTACAACATATGTACACGGTAACAACATATAATTTACTAAACAAAGTCACCGTGTTGATAATTTCTATCTTTTATAGTGCAGTCTGTTTTTGTTTGGTAAGAATAACGTAATTTTGTTGAAAAATAATTTCATTAAAATGTATGCTCGCAAAATATTGTATGTTACTGTAGTGTACACCGGAGAAAAAATTCAGAAATGTCGAATCATCTGAACTGCAACGCTCGTAAAGGATTTCTGTTGAAAGTGCGTATTTTTATAAAATACAAACAGGTTTGTATTTTTACTACCGATGCTGAGTGACTCGTCCTCAGCTTCTGATTAATCTCCGGTGCATTCTTATCATTCCTGCAAGTCGCTGTGTAACCTTGTGTCCCCCTTCTTATAAACTCAAAACATCAACACTGTTTTCCAACCTGAAGAAGATCAGAAGAGAATAAAAAACCCGTCAGATTCTAATTTTAAACATCACTTTCCATATCTCGGTGCTGTTGACAGAACTCTTAACTGTGGTCTTGATTTAAAATCCAAATTTATTCAATCCCTTAGTTTCGATGCAATTTTGTCAAACTAACAAAGAGTCAAAAGTCGAGAAAAAAACCCTTCCACGATCTCATTTCATCCTGCAAACAAAACTCGAGTTTTAATTCCTCGGATTGTTCTCTTTGCAGGGTTTGGCCTCGGTCAAAACCGGATATGCCCAACTGTACTGTACTCCCGCTCAATGCGCCAAAAACGTTCGTTATCCAGGTCACGTATTCTGAAGTCACCGAGGCCGGGATGCAGTTTTCAATGCAGATCGGCGGTGGTCCTAAAAAACACAAAACAAAAACAAAGCAGCCAAGTGTAAACACGCGGAAAGGCGCCACCTAGCGGGTCTCCTCGGAGGCTTCTGATTGGCCACTTGACCGGTCAGTGCTCACTTCCGATCATTAACACCATTAGCCCAAAAGTCGACGATTTTGGACGACCAGAACCCGACCTATGACGACCACACCCGTCTGGCCCGATTCCCTGGGAAAACACGTTTTCGAGTCAATTGCGTCCGCGTCTGTTTTCAAAACAAACTGTCCCCTCGGCTCACTTGAGCAGACAGACGCAACAGTGCTGTTTTGTGTAGTTTCGAATGACACTTTCCCGGAAGGGTCTTTTGTATGCGAGAAACTACGTTTTGTGCCGGATTAAGGGCGCAAAGAAATTTCACAAAGGCAACAATTTTGGGGTTTAAGATGTTAATGAGGAGATGAGAGGATTAAAAGGGCATTTCCCCTTCCTCGAACATATTTGGGTAACAAAAGTTTAAGTGTCAGGAGATGTAAACAGGGTGTGGTTTGTTTTGGAGTTTGGAATGGTAGTTTTTCAAGGTCACCTTTCAGTTTGTTTTGTTTCGAAGTTACACAGACTGGTACTGTTGGCGATTAATATTTAAGAAATTGTAATGGAACATTACAATTTCTGTAGGATCAGCACCTCTTACGGTCTTGTTTATTACATGAAGATTATACCTTCTTGCATTGGAAACCCTAATACAATATCTATTATATGTATAATATGCATAGTACATTTCATTTAATTCTCTTCAGTAATCAATTAAAAAAACCTTTGTTAAAATTAAACAATACGATCCCTCCGAGCAACTTTAACGTAAGTGCCGAGAGCCGTTTCAAAGCAATGTAACTAACTACATATTAAACCGAACCTAAAAGTGGATCTAAACATTTACAAATTCAAGAATTAGACAGTATACGATGCAAAAACATTAAATGAAACACATCTGTACACATACAAAGTATTTAAAAAATTACTTACTGCTTATTGCTCTACTTTTAGGCATAACGAACTTGGGTTTTAGGCTTGGGTTTTACACTGAGAAAAGTAGATAGTAGAAAATACTATCTACTTTTCTCATTGTATGTTACATTCTATTACCCCGATATAACAAAATATATATGATTCATATAATAGATGGATCTTTATACATAAAATAGATACATACATATAATATCGGTTCCGGACTTTTCATCGTGAGGCAACTCGTCATGAGAACAACTCATCGCGGGTGACAATTCATTATGAGACAATTCATCATAGTGGAAAACTCGTTAGTGTTATTAGTTTCTTTGTATCCCAATGATGAGTTGATCCTATGATGAGTTGTCCTTGTGATGAGATGTTCATGATGAGTTGTTTATGATGAGATGTCACAGACCCACTTTGGCCGAGTGTTTATGCTTTTAGACGTCTGCATCAAAGGACGCGGGTTCAAATCCCCGCTTTGGCAAGCAAGTTTTTTCAACTGATTGGTTGAACAGTTTTGTCTACTGTCACTGCGATTTATTAACAGTATACTTTGCACCAAAGGATTAAAGTTGATTTTTACTCCCGGGGGCGTGCTTTGCCCGAGGGAGTAACAACTTTACTCCGTGCATACGATATTTTTCCTTACGAGGGCACGTAAAGAGCTGCTTTACTCCCTGTTTTTCAAATATGAGAGTAAAGTAGCACTTAACTCCCTCTGTTTCAAATGCGGGAATAAAGTAGCATTTTACTCCCTAAAAACAAAGTAGTAAAGTAGTAAAGTAGTACTTTACGTGTGAGGAATAATATATGCAACTAGGGTGGGAAATAGTACATTACGCCACTAGGGAGATAATTTATTGACGAGTGCATTTGCGAAAACAAGCGAAGCCGAGTTCTGAAAGAAACTAGTGAGAAATCGAAATTCCCTCGTGTCGTGTACGATATTTTTCCTTACGAGGGAGCGAGAAACCTACGTTTCCGCCTGCCAGGGCGGGAATGTGGACTTCCCTGCTCCGAGCGAGGGAAAAATAATTAAAAGAATTTTATATTTTTAAGTATTAAAGTAATATTATAAAAATATGATAAAAATGTTATAAAAATATTATAGAAATATTAAATAAATATTACAGTAATATTATTTTAGAAATATTAAATAAATATTACAGTAATATTATTTTAGTCGGTCATGTAGTGTTCCTGCAATATTAAAATAATATTATTGAATATTAAAAAATGTTTTAGAAATATTTTTAAAATTATTTTAAACATATCTCTAGCATCTTTCTGCCTCTAGCAAACCAGTTAGATCGTTTGAATCCATTCACTAAATTAGAAATGTTCAAAAACTACTACCGCTATTCAACTTACAGTAGCTTTACCACAACCTCCACAAATAGACTAGACTAACTACAAGACTGAAATCCTTCTCCACCTCCTGGAATCTCCATCTCCCGCGCCATCAATTTCCCAAACAGGACCCCCCTCCGAAATTCCACGCGCGACAACTCGAATCGTAATTTTCCATCATCGGCTTATTCATCGGGCCTCCTCCGACAAAAAGTCTCGAATCCCCCGGCCGAACAAATGGGTTAATAAATAGCGTTTTAAGTGCCGTCATTTGGCCGGGCAATAACTCGGATTTCGCGTCGGCGAAATTTGACTGGGGACATTGTGCCGGCTGATTCATGCGCCATTTGAAATATTACATAAAAACGCGGTGTTTATTTCGCTCGGCGAGCCTCTCTCCCCGGCGTCCCGCGGTGCATCTTCGGCCCGTACAAATTACTCCCGAGTGCAATGTACCTGGTGTTTACCACATAGCGAGTTCAAAGTCCGGTCAGCGAAACGGTGAGGACGACGGTAACGGTAGAAGGGAGAAAAGTCCTTCGCCCGCCCTTCTTGCCCCCCTCTTCCCGCGCCCAAACCCGGTCCCACCCGGCGTCCTCTTTGTCTCTCTGGTCCGACAGGACCAGAAACCACGTCCTCTTCAAGGTAATGCCCAAGTGGTAGGTTAAGGTACGGGCGCGTGGTGCGCAACACAGGGAGCCGCAACGTATTTTTCGCACTACCACGTGGGCGCAAAATACATAAAATATCGCGCGATGCGCGCGCCGATTTATTCCGTTTCAATTACGGGGCCCCGGCCATTTGCGGCTCTAATTGATGAGTTCATTTGATGGCTTTCGCTCGTTTTGGCCCGGTTTTGTTGCGAAGGTTCGGGGGATTGTTTTTGTTTTCGCTCGATGCCCGGCCCTTTGTTTAGGGGCCATCGAAATTGAAGAGCCATTTTTTCGGGGCCCGCTGATTGAATTCGATAGAGGGAAGGTCGGATGAACATTTTCAAGGTCGGAAAACAAACACTTGAAGGTCATTCAAGGAAATATGAAGGTCATAAGATTGGATGTTTTTGACCTTCGGAATTGACGATGCTATGATGATAATGTAATATTTTTTTCAGTATTATTGGAGGTTTATACAATTCCGCTCGTGTAATAAATTCAAGGGTATATCCTAATTTCTATTTCAAGTTTGTTCCAACAGCAGGGTCGGTTAGAAAAATGTCTGGAGACGTCTTAAAGATACAACGAATTTGACTGAATGGTTATACTTTGAGATTTTTTACTTGTAGGACATTGGTTCGAAACCCAGCAATGGCAATGAAGTTTTTTCAATTGATTGAAAATTAATTTTAGATTTTGTCTAGAGTCAACACCATTTTTGTTTATACAAACGTTTTTCAACCATCTTTGCAAACAATATGGAGTGGAAATAATGGCTGATTCCAAGGATGGAAACCAGTACTGGAATTTTGTATAGGCTGTAGTTTTGAATGCGTTGACATTGCGCATAGAATCATTTCCCTGGTTTCTTTAATTAAAATGAGTTTATGAAGAATTAAATTTTATAGATGATGAAAATGCTGTCATAAATATTCTCACCGAAAAATTGTAAATTTTACCTTTATTTTTAACCTCATTTTTCTTGTACATTTTTAACGGTGCAGACCTGGAATGTCTATTTTTGGTAGGGATGTCACTTGAAGAAGAGAGACGTCAACTTGTGGCGATTCTCGCTTCGATCGTAATTTTGGAATGATCTATTGGAAGCTACGTAAATAGAACGAAAATTGTGGTGACCCAAATGACGTAATGAAAAATTTGAAGAATGTTTATGTACATTCAATAAGGTTGTAGTTACTCGACCTTAAAATAACCATTCCATGCATCAAAACATCTACCGTGTGAAAAATAATATAGCTGGAAAATAATTGTACATTTATGTCAAAACTGTAAGATAATGTTAATGAAAAAATGATTATTGTATATTAAAAAATATATTTTTGTTTCTTGATACTATTTGCATTCTCAGAAAAGGTTTTAATCTAAAAATGAAAAATACATACATTTTTGGGATAATTTAAATGTTATTTTACATATTAATGTCTCCTTTATATATTAACTTCTCGGGCCGCAAAATAAAAAATGGCGAAAGACTACAAATGGCCCGTTTCTTAACACGTTAGCTTTCAAAATGCAGTTATTGTTGTTTCAAAATTGACGGGCCCCCGCTGCGCGACATTCAGTTATTAATAGATAATTACGATACGGGATTTTCAATGCGGGTTGTATCTTTTTGATTTTTTTTAACTAAATATTACATATTCTTTTAAATGAAGGCGTATAAATCATTTTTCCCAATCCAAAATTAATTAAAGTAAATTATAAAAATTTATCATTCTATTATTAAGCATGCCTCCAAAAAAATCAATTCAGTAATGTAATTCCCCTAAAATAAAAAAAATTGAATATACTTTCAAAAACAAACTAAAATAACCACAGTAAACAGTATTCGAATAAAATAAAAAAATGTTGCTAAACTGTGGTAACTTGGGATTACAAAAAACAGTTTATAGCCTCTGAGCGAAGAAAACGAGAACGCGACCACCGTAAATTAATTTATACTCCGTTTTCGTTGTATTTTAAACTTTTCTTCTTATATTTTTTCGCTTTATCTTAACTGGCTGGAAAAAAAAGATTAAAACAAAATCGCGAGCTAGTGCTTATGAGTGCGAAGCGTGTAAAAGTATGTGATGGCGTTATCGCATCTTAATCAAAAACCCCACGGGATACATCGTCGAATATCACATGAAATGCACTTCGAGGCAGCTTCTTCACTTGATTTAAATATTCTCAATATACAACTTTTAAAGTGACCTTGTTTTGACAATCTTCCATCCTCAATACGTATGTCGTCACATATGCACATTTTTAACAAAAAAAAAATTAAGTTAGTTACTGAAATGAATCGAACATTAAAAAAATATACTTTAAATAAATTTAAATTCTGTTTCAAATATACATATCTAACTCGTTAAATAAAAAAGAACATCTATTCTCAAAAAGTGTTCAACGTCTACAGTTATTCAATTTAATGAGTAAATAAATTAAAAATTATTTAGTATTGGAGGAAACCTGAATTGAATTCATCTGAAAAATAATGGTGAAGTTTGAATTTGTATATAGAGATAATTATATTTAAAAAAAATGTAAAATACCTATGGGAATTATTTGCAACGAAATTGAAGCGCGCATAAGATTGTAATGCCGCGCGTTACGCTCGAAGTGTTTAAGATAAAAAGCCATCCTAATTAAAAAACTGTCCATTAAGGTTTTGCCGATCGGCGAACGTGTTTACAATTCAATTTTCGTTCCGCGGGATAACTGGTTTTATTTCGGCGAGAAAGCGCTACACATGTTCGGCCGGGCACGTCGGTGTATTTATCAAATTCAGTCACAATAATAAACGAATGCGCATGAATCACGTCGCGTACGAGAAGAATTAATCAGATTGACGGGCGCATATTAAAATGCAGATTCGCGCCATTATAAATGCAACGGTAATTAATTGAATATCAATTGATTCTGGACGAACTGAAAAAATTGTTTTCAATTAAAACGTCCAGCCATGCTAAACAACTTTTGAAACGAAAAATGTCTTATCGCCAAGTTGCAAAACTTTGTCAAGATTTGATATTCAAAATTGTAATTTAAAGTTAATTAAGTTCAGTAAATACTATCATTAAAAATGGTATTTTTTGAAATTCGAAAGTTATGGCTGGACATGTGGCATTTGCAATTTAAAAGCTGGTTTTGACAATTCAAATGTCACTTTTTGAATAATTGAATAAAAAAAGTTTAATGTGATGTTTTGAGTAAAACAGCGTATAAAATTGGAGACGAAAACAAAGTTAAAATTTGGCATTTTAAATTTGCATTTAAAATAACACTGTCGAATAATTGTTTGCGAGTGAGTTCGGTTCAATTTCGAACGCCACGTCTGCGTAACTTGTGGAGTAGTCGCAGTTGACTCGAGTTAAGGACGGCGAACAGTGTAGATTGTGAGCATAAAAGCTACTTAAAAAGATCGTTTATTTTTAACGCATTAATCGTCTTCCTTTTAACCCGCTTTAATTACGCAGGTCACGAAATGATTGTGCACCAGTTGCGTGCTGCCGAAGCACAGTTTGAGCGATACAACGTTGTTATTTTTAAATTCGAAAATGTTCCATGGAGTTGAAAAAAACTGCTCGGAAAGTCCACCTCGAGGAATCGCCACAAAAAACTTGTGGTTAAGTGGTCGGGTGGTTTGATATTGAGCATGGAAAGTTTGAAGAGATGACGATTTTGAACATAGGTATAGTCCTAAATAAAATAACCTTTATCTAAAATACGATGTTCACATTTTAAAATCGAAAAATCAAATTTTCAATTTTGATTATTACACTTCGAATTCGAACAATAAAAGTTTTAACTTCGAAATCGATAGAATCAATTTTACAATCCGACGTTTAACTTCAAAATTGAACATTCTTATTTTACCGTCAAAATACAAAATAAAAAAAATTTAATTACAATTTTCATACTTCAAAATCGAAAAATCACATTTTTAATTTTGATTTTCAAACGTCAAAATTGACAAATCAAAATTTTTATTTCGAACTTCAAATTCAAAGAATATTTAAAGAAGAATTTTACACTTGGACTTTCAGTTTTCAGACTCGAATAATACAATGTTGAATTCCGATTGTCAAACTCCAAAAATGCAATTTTTAATTCCAAATCTAAAACTTCAAAATCGAATAACCATTTTAAAATTCGACTTCCAAAATTGAAAACTGAAAAATCACATTTCATATGCACTTGTCCTCCCATCGAAGACCCAAAAAAGGTGTGTCGTGCGATTTGCAATTCAAAAACGCGTCCCTTCGAATGTTTCAATCTCTGCTGGACGATTGCCTGATCGTTTCCCCAAAAGGTTGAGCGTTTTCGAATGATCGCGGATTTGTGCGCGAGGGCACTATAATTTAAGACCTAACAATTTGAGCCGAGACGTAAGTTCACGGGTACGTGAAAGGCGAACTTAAATTTGAAGCTGTTTTCGGGTTGTGGGAGGAGAAGGGTGCTCCTCGGAGCGGAGGATCTGTACTTATCTTACCACTCGTGCGCGCTTCGCCTCGCTCGCCGAGAGACACAGGCTCGCTTGGGTTCAAAGCCCGTTCACACGCACAGACACCAACACAAACGCGCGCGTGCAGCTGCATCTGCGCGATCGCTATCTCTGCACTTTGGCCTGTCTTCTAACAAGAGTGTCCATCTATTTAATTTTATTCATCGTAACACTTATTGACGAATCATTAATTTTATCTGCGTGGCCCGGGGATATGCAAATCTGTCGATACCGCGAATTTATTTCGCCCCGAGTATCCCGTTTCGCAAAAAAACGACGCGCTCGAAAATAAACCAAGTCCGTTTTTCGACTTGGACTCCTCGAAGGTTCCGAGAAGGCAGCCAGTTTTCGCGCTATTTTTCGCGGTGTCGACAGATTTGATGGACGACTCCTCACAAGTTTTTACAACATTTTTAGAATTGACAGTCAATTTTGAATGGACTCCTCACAAGTTCTCAACAAAAATCGTTACATATGTCCCAATTGCAGACATAATTCAAAACTTACATCGAACTCTTTCCAAGTTCTGTTAACTCTAACAACTTGTGAAGAATCCAATATTTAGAACCATTCGTTTTTCGGTTGTAAGAAACACTCTTCAAAAATAGCCAAAAAAACAGTGTGGACTCCTCATAAGTTTCGTTGAAATTGTCGAACGTGCATTTAAAGTTTTCGAATGTTTTTAATGTTTGCCAAGGGGAGTTTAATTAATTTAAGGAACATGTTTACGTAGATGTTTATCAGCGGTTAATCGCGCTTTATCTCGCAGCAATATTTAACGTTTCTGCGGCGGAGGAGCAAACTGTACCACGGTTAGAGATACGCTGAGTCCTTATATTATATGCAGCTCGTAGTACTCGGCTGGCCTTGAACGTAAGCAATCTGTTTACGAGAGGGCCAGCGACCTTTTTGGCCAAGAGAGCAATGGAACCTTTGAAACGGAGATGCTGCTTGATATTTGAGGTCGTTTGCAAAGCGTTGGTCTTGTTTTTAGGACCATTTATTCTATTTCGCGACCCATAGTCGTTTTTTCACGTTCGCCCGTGGTCACGAATTTTCGGACTACTTTTTTCAAAACTTAGTTTAAATTTCGATTGCAAAAGTTGCAATTTTATGGTTTTAAAAGTTTTATGTTGGCATGTCAAGTGGAAACTCTCTAAAAAATTTCCGTTTTAAGTTAAAAGGGAATCATTTCCAAGACGATTGTAATCTAAGGAAAAATACTCATTTCTCATTGGTCGCTATTAATTACAATTTGATACAATTTACACATTTTTATTCAAATTGGGTTTGTGTTCATTTGAAATAATAAATACAATAGTTTCGCACTCAAAATATTTGTTATTTCAGCGAATTTAGTACAACAAAAGTCAACTTACCACGTATTTGCTACCATTTTTGGCCGTTTTTTGGCGCTGCGAGCATTGTTGTCTTGTTATACACTGCTAAAAAGACCCATACAATTAAGATACTGTTTGTCCGTGAAGAAAAAAACAAATCTGGATTCGGTCTGGCCACCGGACTATTACCAGCCTATATCCAGATTGTGTCCAGACTATTGCCAGACTCCAGCCAGATCCTTGTTAGTCTTGGAATAGTCTCGATATAGTCTGGCTCAAAATCGTTTGCTAGTACAGAATCTTTTCAGTCTAGATACAGTCTGGCAATAGTCTGGCCAAAGATTCTGAGCCAGACTATGTCCAGACTAAAAACAGACTGGCAAAAATCCGACAATAGCCTCGGCACAGTTTGGATATAGTCTGGCAATAATCCAGTGGCCAGACCGAATCCAGATTTGTTTTTTCCACGCGGGTGGAATCCTGTTTCAAAAACGTATTGTAAATTAATTTCTACACGGGGAGAAAAAATGCCATAAAATCAACAGCAAACGTTTAGTAGAAGTCAGATTTTTAAAACAACAGTGTCTGTTTTTGAACCAAGGGCGAACTGCTTTTGTTTCAAAATTGCGCGCGCTACATCGAGCTTGTTTTTGAACACATTATGTTGGTTCAAAAGAAATTCGCTGTTGTTTCAACAGCGAATTTCAGTTATCGTTCTAGACCGAGATTGTTGTTGGTTTAATGGAATTTTTTCTCCCCGTGTATAAAACGCCGCCAAGGATTTTTTTAAATTGTTTTTGTAATAGATAGTACTTGGCTATTTTTATTTCAATTTTTTCTATGAGAAAGGAATTTTGTCAGTGTTGGTTTATTATTGTTTCAATTGTTGTACTTGGCGCAATTTTTCATTTTTATGTATAATCTCAAAGTTCAAAATCTTCTCAGTCATAAGAAAACATCACTAACTGGCGAAATGTGGCTACTTTTATCATAAAGAAAATCTAAGATGAAATATGATTTTGAAAAAGTGTTTAATGACACTGCAAACACTTTTAATGTAATTCATAAAACTGTCATCACATTGATCGATAATGGCGCCAAGAAAATGGCACATTGACTTGACAAAATTCTGACATTCTGGAGACTAAACCAGCCGCAATGACATTCCGTTTGGACCTTCGAACGCGAGCTATTAAGAGAGACCTGCTATTAAAGTCCCTCCCTCTACGATGTCCTCGCTGACGCGGTCAGCGGAGCGGCTTTGTTGATTTAAGACGATAATACCTGTCTGCGAGGATTTTTATGCGAAAAAAAGATCGAAAGGAAGGTAGAAAAGAAAAAAAATAAAAGGAGACGGCATACATGTATAATTATAGATTCGCATTTTCGGGAACCCGTTGGACACTACTCGAACGTGCTTGTCAGTCTCCTTCTGCGAAGCCGAGGGATGATTCAAATTATGATCATCAATTCGCACGTTCCTAAAAGTGAATGATTTTATTCAACGGCTTGCAATGAAGGTTAAAATACTACTGGATCGAGTTTCGGATACATATATAAATTAAGCGTTCATTCGGTCAGCTGAAATGCTGTTACGCTTTCATGATTCATATGTAAAATACCTTGTCTATTAAACATTATCAAACACGTTCCCACGGATTTCATTTTTAGCGCAGATAAAGAGCCGTCATCTCGCTCAATTAATAGGCACTAAATTTGTATACATACGTACAGTTAATACCTGCGATAAATGTGTGGCAAAAAGGTATAACTCTACACCATCAGGGATCTCGTTGCGCAGAAGCGTGCTGTGATAAATACATTATCGAAAGTATACTGTGGCGAAGCTGATTGAGAAGCCAAAATTGAGCTCGTTTCCTGAACAGGACTCCCCACTTTATGGGGACAAGTTCGTTTTGAAGATAGCAGGTATGACCGTCTTAAGAAACAAGGTTGTGAAGCTGTCAAGAAAAGGAAAGAAACTGAGTAAAAGGGAGGAAAAGAGGAGGATCGTTGGTACTCGGCTACCTTTCGTATCAATGCGCGTTCAGCAGCCGCTTTGATGTCGCCGGTAAGTGAAAAGGATTTCAGAAATGTTAATTTTATCTGATTACACGGAATTGTCGCGAGCTCGGCTCGATTTAAATGTTATTCCGATTAAAATGTCGGGTCTAAACTGGTCCTGTCTGAAATCATATTTAGATTCGCATAGTACCGCGACGGAGTTTCACATCATTCATAAGCGTAGCTACCCATTCGGTACGGAAATTATGACTGATCAATGGGAAAAGATTTCGGACGCAGAAATGCTGGTAAAATATGTTTGTCCTTCGCGATAATTGTTATCATTTTGTAAGTATTTATATAGTCGTGTTGACCTTATAATAGTACTTATAATAGTACTTGTCATAATTAGATATTAGGGGATCTTCCGTATAAGGTCACTCTCCGGTTATAGAACACCGCGAAACGCCGAGGCTCCGCGCGAATAATATTTGTAATATCGCGACCTGCGCTTCGACATATCACTTTTCTTTGGGCACTTTATTACGCTAATATCATTAAAGTGTAGGTGTATATCAAAGAAAATTTCGGGCATAAAATAATTACGTTTAATACTTTGCAAATGAAAACTTTCATAGCTTTGCGTCTATCGCTAAATGATGATCCTGAAAGTGTAATTAGAACCGGGTATCACGCAAGACAATGGAACCCTAGTAAAAATGAAACATATACGGCCCATATATGAAATGACAAAATCATATATGCCCATATATGCCCATAT
>JABFPB010005245.1:0-13596 GCA_022817645.1 Ceratoteleas bidentatus
TCAGATAACTTGATTGGAATCATAAATATCATATTAGGAAATGTAATTTGATAAATCATGAACCATAACCGCAAACTATTAATTGCGCTAAATTTTAGTTGTAGATAGTTTGAATTTACTACACAATTAACATTACACATTAACCCATTTTTATAAAAACCAACTAACAAAATGTTAATAATTATATCATTTAAGGTTTTACCACTTCAAGTGGTAAGATTTTACCACTTAAAAGCTGATTTCTTATCATTTAGTTTTCTCAGTGTGGAACTGAGCTTATTACTTTGGTCGCAGGAGAAGACCAATCAATATTGGAATGCTCACCCTTTCCCTCACGGACGAAAATATAAACTAAAATATACTCCATATTGCCACTTATTAATATTTTTTTATAAAAAATTATATTCTATTTTATATTTTATACGTTTATAGAATGAAAAATATAAAGCATATATAAACTTTATGTAGCCATATTGCCGTTTTTATATGTTTTATAAAAAAAAATATTTTGCAGATATAAAATAAAATACATTTTCGTCCGTGAGGGTTTATCTTGTTGATATTGTTTCGTAACCAAGAATTGAACTCAATTAATTTTGTGGAATGTCCATGCAAGTGAATATTGGTATAAACCGGTGCGATCAATGCAGTGTGCCAGAAATTAGGTGGTATCCTCGTTAAAATTCCTACTAAAATCTATACAGGATTCTTCCTTAATTTAGTATACTGGGCCTCGCGTAGGATTTTTAACAGGGTACTTCACGTAATGTTCTTGATATTATTTATTCAAAAAATATACTATCATCATGATAGTTTTATGGCACCTTCGAATAAATTCATAATTACACATAGCCGAAATTAATTATGTATCTTAAATTATAATTATTAATGAATGAGTGATTATTTGCAAAGCTTAAACTATTCGCTGTAACCAAATGGCAATGTAACACCGAAGTTTCAACATCTACACTAAATCAAAGATATATCGACCAACATTCAATGTCGATTGACGTTGATCAGTTAACAGCAGTTGAATATCATTTGAACGTGACATCAATGTCAATGTCAACTAAATCGACATTGAAATTACCTTTCGCACTGTTCACACATCAACATTGAATCATTGATGAATGGCAATGTTATCGATGCGATTACGACTTCAATAGCGGCATTGAATCATCGATTTTGATTTATTTGAATGGACAGACAGAGAATACCATTTAAGCGGAGGGTATGATGAGTTTTTGACTTCAAAACAATTTTTCAATCCCACAAATCACAAGAATCAAAATAAAAAAATGGAAGCTCGACGTTTTTTCTAAATAATTGTTTATGTTTATTTTCAAAATTTCAACTCGTAGTTTTGAAAACTGTAGAAGAAGAAACAGGGGCTACGACGTAAGTAAATAACAAATGTGACTGAAAGTCTGAAAATTCAGTTGAAGAATGCAAAAATGTTAAAGGTGTCAAAGCAATTCTATCATCTGAATAGGATAGCAAGGTTTTTGAAGAGATGATTTTTCATTAGACAATTTTAATAGAATAATAGTTTCGTAACAATTTGTATTCTAATTAGAATATAATAATAATCCATACATTATCAATGCGATTAGTTTTGTAAATATGCAGTTATGGTGAGTGTAATTTGTTGATATTTTTAAATTGAATAAAGATTGTATTTTTTAGTCGTGAGTGAATTAGGCAAATAAAAATATGTAAATCTTTTCACAATTGTAATGTATATATGATGTATACAAAAATGAAATAGTTGTGTCTAACTCGAATAATATATTTTCTTTGGTGTATAACTACAATTTTGTTTTATCGCAATAAGTATCAGAACGAACTTTCGCAAACGCAATTAAATGTTAAATGTTATATACAAATATCCCCCAAAATATTCGCTTCTATTTCCATAATTAAATATGTTAACCGTTACTGTTACTAAACAAGTACTCACGATTATTCATTACTCTCACTGTTGAAAGGTTCAACTTCGAGTTTAATTATTAGCATGCATTGGTTTTCACAAAATTACAAATTTGTTATTCAAATATTTCATATATACGTCAGTAATAACATAAAACACCCTTTAAGCTTCACATCCAGAGTAAGGGCTGATTAAGTGTTAAGTGTTTGAGTTTGACAACTGTCACGTGTAATACTGGATGGGTAATGTATGACACGAATTGGGTTAATGTTGTTGAAATCCCTTCAACCTGTGGATATTACTGGGTGTTGGATTATTACATACGATGCTATGTCGCGATTCAGTTGTGATGGATAATTATTTCGCGGGTTATTGTTTGTTTCTGGCTAATGACGGAAAATTACACGTCAGAAATTTCGGCATTGATTTGAAACGAAGTCTGGACACTGGTAGTTCAATTCGAAACTTGTTCGCGAATGAAACACAAGAAAGGAAAAAAAATCTCAAGGACTAACTCTAATTATTTCCAGAGAGTTCATTTTCTGCGGAGTCGGCAAATAAAGTTGTTTAAAACAATTTAAAATACTTGTATTTTTATTGACTATCCACGTCATTTGAGATTAGACGTAGTTTATTAGTCTAGACCAAATCGAAAATCTGTTAGTTGAATCGTAGCATTTACAAGTTACCAATATGTTGTTAAGACATAACAATGATTTTTTATTTTTCCAGGGAAATGGCACCTTGTTATTGTTCACTTGATTTTGTATTATGTGATCGCAATTCCATTTACTCGCTGTTATCATTGATATGCTTCTTGTGTTTGCACCAACGACGCTGTGTGTAAGTTCAAAGTCTATGTATGTAATGTCGCAGTGAACGTTATGTGTATCTTTTATAAAAATGTCGTCATTTTAAGAACAGGATAGCTAATTGAACTGCCGTATCTAAAGTAGTATATACCTGACGAATGTTCAGGACGCAAGGCAAAATATCACTATATTATTGAAATGATAATGAATTTTTGAGTGATTTCTTTAGGGTAAGTTTTTTATAGCTTTCAAATAGTTTTTAGTGTTAATTAGCATAAACAAATGAAAACCATAAAATTTGTTATTTATCATATATCATATATTTTCAATACTACTTTCAATACTAATGTCTATCCCATTCCTTCTATCGATGCTCTATATCATACACTGTTAAAAATCCGGAGTAACTACGGTGTTACCGGAGTGAAAATTTCACTCTGTATGGAGTTCGATCAGGTCCAATTCGAAATGGAGCAACATTCGCGGTGTGAATTTTTGAGGTTTGGTCGAAGTTTAGTTTGATATTGATAAAAACAACGTACGTTTTTCGACTTTAGAAATGTCATTTATAATTAAAATACATAAGTAACACAATATCCGAGTAAATGTGCAATATTGTTGTTACATTCAATACTTTATTTTGCACTCCCATTTTACTCCTTAATTTGGAGTAAACTTTACACCGCCACTGAGTAATATTTTACTCTGAAACTAGTTACACCCTATATCGCAGTGTCGAACTCACTAAATTTTTAAAAGTGTACACTTAGAAAAATAATCGTTGAAAAATTACAAATTTTACGTGCAAAAATATTGAAAAGTACAGTAACCTTGGGATAAAATTGTCTATCTTATACATTAATGTATTGTTTAGTAAAATTTCCATATATTGTGAGCGGTAGAAAAATTACTGAACTCAGCAGGAAACATTAAATGTAGAATAACTTACTTACTAACTTACTTACTAACAGTTGTTTGATTTTCGTTTTGTTACCGCAATTTCTTTTTTTGGGAACGCAGTTTGGGAACGCAGATCTATATACATTATTTCTCGCACGTGACACCTATTCGAACCTAACGCAGAGCTATGATATACATAACACGAACTGTCTTTATATACCGAAGGCAATTCAGTTACTGCACTTGTGAGTGACTGAAACGCCGCGTAGTGGATGATAGTCAAAATATCTTAGGCCTTTATCGACGCGAAAACGCAACGATTGATATCGACTTTTAACCTAATCGTCACATTGCGCCACACGGGGAGAAAAAAATGCCATTGAATCAACCGCAAACTTGCAGTAGAAGCATAAACAGTTGATTCAACAACCTTCGCTGTTGA
The DNA here is from genome assembly GCA_022817645.1 of Ceratoteleas bidentatus. Taxonomy (NCBI): domain Eukaryota; kingdom Metazoa; phylum Arthropoda; class Insecta; order Hymenoptera; family Scelionidae; genus Ceratoteleas; species Ceratoteleas bidentatus. The sequence goes on from JABFPB010005245.1 coordinate 4,085, forward strand.
ATCAACAGCGAATGTCATTGGCTCAACAGCATTCGCGTTCGACTTAACAGCATTCACTCTTGTTTCAACATTCAAGTTTGTTCAACATTCAACCGCTGCGAGTTTGAGGTTAGTTCACTGGCATTTTTTCTCCCCGTGCAGTATAAAATAGACCGCTGTTATTACTTTCTAGTTCAGTAAAATTTCAAGCTTTGATTAATATTTTTCAGAGTTTGTCTTTTAGATATTCATCGATTATCTTGCGGTTTGCACTGCTGGAATGAGTGATATTTATATGTTCTTGAAATGTTATTATGTACAAACACAATTTTTACTGTTCAGAAACGTAAATTGTATCTTTTATTTTCTAATACTTTTGTAATTATCGATGAATGTTGAGAAGCTCAGTAGATTTATCCCCTGTTTACCGCACTAGAAAAGAAGGTGTCTCATTGGTGTTTCATTTTGAGTCATTGAAACATCTTTGGTGTTTCTTCTGGGTAAAGCCGTTTTGAATTGAGTCACTTTTCGTGTTACTATATCAAAGTGTTTCAAAATGAGACATTTGTTTTTGTAGTGTGTACAGTTCAGTAACGTATGCCGGGATTTCAGTAATATTTCTTCAAACATTTTTCTCAGTGTAAACTATTAGATAGTTTTTCAAAATCTTAATTGAATTGTGTATAAATAAAACGTGCTCGGCATGATATAATTATGTTGCTCATTTAACTTAAAGTTAAAACTCTGCACTGAGAAAATGGATTCGTACGAATGAGTTCGTAAACCAGTAAATTCGTAATATACTGCGAAACATTCGTACGTACGTACAAACAAACGTACGTACGTACTCATTCGTACGAATCCTTTTTCTCAGTGTGACTTTTCAATAACTAATTTCTTGAGAATTAGGCGGTAACATTCGTTTAAATTTTGGCAAATAATGTAAACTTCTGCATAGATTTTTTTAAACATAACCTTTATTTTAACTTTTTTTGTATACGTCCTTAACCGTAATGAATGATCGCTATTAATGATATCTTACACTGAGAAACATTTCTAGCCATAAAAGTATAAGGCACCATGCTTAAAATGCATGAATGTCTTTCGTGCTATTTTTCATATCACAACACCTATGTAATAAATAATTACATGAAACATCATGCTACAAACGAGCGAGTTCAAGTCATGCTTTAAAGCCTGATATTTTTCTCAGTGTATGAATGAAATGAAAATAACTACGAAAAGTTTTAATGATGATTGAAACTTGGTATTAAGAATGCTCATTAAGAATGCTTAGGAGATAATTACTTGTCAGCTCTTATCTCCTAAGAGCTGACAATTATTATTTAAAATTGTAAGGCATTAATATAAAACTGTCATTGTTATAATAGCATTATAAAGAGCTACTGACATTGTTGATTCTCATTGACTGCTGTGAAATGTAGAGCAATCGTCCACACTCTCGAACGAAATCATTAGAAAAAAATTGGAAGCCACGCCAATTACACAATATTTCTTGCGAGCTTATAGCGCGGGAACCTCAAAGCGGCCTTCCCTGTTCGTCGCTCTGTTTTTCCTCATTGGTTACAGGCTTTGGGAAGCCAAAGAACAGTCTTGATGTACCAAGATACACGCGCTTTGAAGACAGGACCGTAACAAGTCGGAAACATTCCATCGTTATAAATGTCACCCTTTTACCGACGACATTGGTACGCGACATGAACTGGATAAGCAACAGGCAAACGGCCGATTCTTGCCAGCGACATTTTTGATCCATTATACGAATTTCCGACCACAATAAGTGTCCGTCACCCCCGAATCTGCATACCTTACTAAATTCAAACCTTCACCCCGATTCACCACTTCAATTTATAAAAAAATCCAAAATCGTCGGAAAAACGCCAACAATTGCATTGCATTTTCGTTTTGAACCGAATCAAATTTGTTTTAATCTGAACGTGATTTCGGTCTTGACTTCTTTTAGTAAACACCCTGTATATCAAGGGCATAAGCTGCACATAAGCTCTCAACGTTTTGGGTTTATTTGGGTTAAGTCGTAGCAGTTCCGATGGATTGGCGAAACCTTGTGACATGCATGTATAATATCCACATTGTGTTAATTAGTTTAACAACAAAGCGAAAGACGGCCCTGAATTGATCTGGCTCGCTAAGTCTGACTCAGTTGTTTGTGTCGAAGTTCGACGGCTCGACAGACAATAGGCGCGTGCGATTCGCCGACATAAATGCTCGGTAATAATGCTGAACGATGCCGTGAGAAATCTAGTGATATGGGTGTGAGTGTCTGTCTGGATGTGCTACTCATTCTCGCCATTGCAAATGTGATCCTGAAGTATTTCGGCGTCTGTCAGATCTGTCTGCCGTATAGCGTCGTCCTTACCATCTTCGTCATCGTCTGTATCTTCGCGTGAGTTTAATTATTTCAGTATGCCGCATTCACCCCTAATGGAAACAGCTCCGACCCACGTTTATTTATTTTTATTTATTTTTTTTTTTAGTTTTCCCGGTCCTTGTTCCGGTTACTGTTGCGGCGAAGCTGTTTATCTTCTCGATAGTCTGGATAGCTCGGGTAAACGGATTCAGAACGGAAATTTGTTGCGCGTTTTTTCGTTGTGCTTTTATTAGTATATAATATAATAAATTGAGAGGAATTTTTGGAGCATACTATAATATGGGCACAATGGAAATTGTGACGGTAAGAAAGACGAATCTGGCGTCGAGGATGATTTCGAGGAAATGCCGCGCGTCATAATGGTATTGTGAACATTAAGCGCAGGCATTCTGCAAATCTACGAAACCGAAAGCTTTAAACTTTAAATGAGAGAGGGAGTATTGCGGGCGAACGTTTTGCTTTTTAATTTCGTGCATTTAATTATTTTGCACTAAAGTAAATGTGTGTCAGAAAACATTTGGGTAGTAGTGATAATGTTTTGTCACTAGATTGGCATTTTATAAAGCAGGGTTACGTAATCTGATAAACAAATTGTCGACCAAGTGTCGACAAATGCTTAATAGGATAAAGAGGAATGGGGTTCTTTTTATGTCACATTCTCGGGGTTGATATTTGCCGACATTTAAACAAGAGGAAATAATGTATGAAAATGGCATTAGTAATTTAGAAGTATGAAATTTGAGGTAGTTCTTTCACAATTATCCGTGATTCTAGAAAAAAGAGTATAACAGACGCTGTATTCAAATTTACCTCAGTCAAGAGAAAAAAATTCGTTATCACAATAGCGAGATATGTATAATTTACAAGGAATTGCAGGATAACAATGTGAAACATTAAAAGAGTTCAAAAAGACATTTCTTTGCACATTAATATATTTTTTATCAAAAAAAAGATTGTGAAGCAAAAAAGATATTTTCGGGAAACCATATGATTTTGTTTCTGGACATGAATTTTTCGTCAAAAAATTGATTTGTATGTGCTGTAATTGGATAGGAAGAATAATCGTTTTTATCAACCGAGCACATGTATTTATTACATAACCTGCAAAACGTTACCCCACTTTTTCTCACTTTATAGTGAAAAAGGATGTACCGTAGTTTTTACTTTCCATCAGAAGTAAAAACTGCTTCCCAGTTTAGCTGTTCTTGCAGTAAATTTCTTTCAGTGTATAGCTCAATTTCAATTTCCCACTGATGATGAGAATTATCTACTAATTTTTGTTTCGGTGTTTGCTGTTATAATTTAAAACAACAAGCAAAATAGCGTTCACCTAACTAGCAACTGAATCATGATTTGTACCCGTCTGAAATTAGTTAACACAGGCACGATGTTCTGTAGTTAAAATTGTTAGTTTATGAAACAGTTTAATTCTACAATTTAATTCGGAGCTAACATATATTTCTAACAGTTATGCTACCAGATTTACTAAACTATTCTTACGTTAAGATTGAACATTATTGGAATAAAATTAGCGAATATCGATCTTTGTTAATAAGCTTGTAAAATATTAGCTTTTATCCTTAATTTATTATTCACATGTTATTCAACCGTAATTCAAACCCACACTCATTCTCAATTTGTCGCGCATGCCAAACACGTTGAAACGCGCAACAAATTCCTATTTTTCACTACCTGGTAGCGGCGTGCAAAATTAAACGTCGGCGAAATATAAAATGTAGTTTTTCATTAGATTAAAATTATTACGTCACGTTACACCGCTCGCAATGCAGCGACTCGTGTAAGTTGTTATTATTTGCCAAGCGTCAATCAGTATTTTGGGACAATTTGCGACGATAATAAAGGGAGGCGGGCCAGTTTAAGGTCAGGAGTGGATAAAGCCTAGGAGCTGCCGAGCGCGACATAGCAAATTTGTAGGTCAAGTGGGTCGCTGTTAATTGTAATTATATGTCGTTGATAGCCGCCCGAGGATAGCGTACGTAAATCCTAAATAGCTAGAGGTCGTTGTTGCATATCAATTATTTTCGGGAGATTTTCACGTGCAAACTTAGTGACAAGTGGAGACGTCTAGCGGCAGAATCGAACAAGCAACGCTAGATCGCGAGTCAACTTGATTTGCATGAACTAAACATCTCGAAGCAAAACTGTCAATAATTAATTATCGATATTGAATCACGGCACGCTTCGTCACCGAGTTTTATTTCGCGATCGTGATATATCCAAGATTCTTTTTGTCACTTCGCGAAGTTTTTTTGAAATTCGCAATTACGAAGCGTGAATCCTTGATTATGAGAGAAAGCGTTGAAACGTGTTATTTGACTGTATATAGTTTGTCGGCAATTTAATCAGACGCGAAGAGAAAGCGTGGCAGCAGAGGCTTCTTTGTCGAATCAACATTTCAAATCAACTATTTGAGGAAAAGCGTTGCATTAAATTTTTTCTTCTTTCGATTCGACTTATTCAATTATAAAATCGGATTTTCGTAGAATCCTATTCGTTAATAAGTCGATTACAGGGAGTGTTTCATTTATTTCGTTGTCTCGTTCGTTTTCTAAGGTGAGAGTGCCTATTTGTGTTCTTTTTACCTAATCTAGACAATTTGGTTACTGGAAATGAAATTAACATTTTCGATTTACATTTCATTTAACTTTTTGTACCGCGTTTTATTTATGAGATACTGGATGAGGAATGAAATTTTAAAAAATGTTTAAAGCTAGAACATGTTTGTTTAATTGAAAAACATATGTATCTGTACAAACATAAGGATTTATTTCTAGAAAAAAAGTCAATGTTTTTGCTGCTATGGAAAATATATTTTTAATATGAAACGTTTTAATTATGCGTGAATAGGTTATAAATTAAATACAATAATGTATAATTTAAAATACTACATCATTTCGTCGTCATATAACACATTCTCAGTTCTTGTTAACTTTGGTACAGTGTTAGTGGTGAAAATACGACAATCTGAATCTAATCATTAATATTTAGTTTATTTATAGGAAGAAACAACAAACAATTGAAAGTCTAAGCGAAAAGTTAATATTGACTACTTTGATTTCGGCCATAATTAAATTACTGCATTCAGTAAGTTTCGGAACAAAGTTTTTGTTGGTCCGCGTGCTCTATAATTAGTTGAAGAGAAATAGTAATGGTCCATTCATCCAAGTAGTCCATTGAATAGGATCTTTACTCTTCAGTTGAATTTCCACAATTGTTTGCACATAGTGTTTTCATTATGTCTCATAATCTTATAACAAATTTAATTGTATTACTAATTACATAATTTAGTTATAAAATTAATGTATATTAATCCATATGGAGACAAAATAAATACGTTTATGTATTTCATTACTGTGTAATTTGTTGAAATAATGAGCGTAAATCAATTCGACTAATTGTAACAAGTACAATTTTGAAAATAATTCTGAAATTAATCAAATTAATTATCTGGTGCGGAATGTAGAATATACATTGGGTACTTTATACACTATTGTGTCATAGATACCTTTATTTGTTACCCTTACTTAAATCACATTCACTTGGATTCTCATGTAATATCGTCGTACATAAAATTTATTGCCGAACGGTTATGGGTATGCATTTTCGAGGTATAAAACTGTTATGTATACAGAACACTGGTAAAATCAAAGCAAGAAACATTTCCTGAACGGTTATGCTACAAAATAAGATGCGTAAATTACACCTTATAAAACGTTTCGCGTCATATACAACCTGATATTGAGCTAGCTTAACTTTATTACATACTGAAAGGCACATTTTACATTTGTATCTATTAAGTATTTTTTTGTCCATTATTTTAACGAAGCATCGATATATAATAGCACATTGTATTAATATAAGTTTAATTTTGTTTTAAAAACGTACTATTTGAAACCTAATAGATCAAGAGTTATCAGGAACTAATACAACTTTTTGTCGATCCATGTCATCGGTTAGAATGTTACAGATAAACATTCTGACATGATTCAAATTCTATTATTAAATAACCAGTTCCTGTAAATCTCACACGAAAGATAAAGTAAAATATCTGTAACTTGCATCATAATTAAATATCATAAACAAATCCAGATTTCGGATAAAATGTAGTTCCTGACAACTATTCTATTCAGAACTTTTTCAGCTACTTAATAAGATGTTCAATCCTGCCTCCGATGACATTCTCTAGAAGTTTGATGATTATTTTTGAATGAATTTTTCTGTCCCACATGCGAGATAGATCAGTGCGAAAGCGTGGTGATGCTTCGCAGCTCCTATCGGCCGAGTCAGAAGAGTCTTAGAGGATGTCCAAGCTGATCGTCGAATTGTACTTAGCATGGGTTCTGCTTCCCGGGCAGGGTAACCCTGTCCCTTACCGTCGACGCAAGAAGCGGTGGTAGTATTTTTTACTGTTTCTCTATATAACATTCAACACATTGGTTTTAGATGCTAGACGCTTCCTTAGTTAATCGTACCTCCGCAACATCAAGGCAAAGTAAAATTTGAACTTCGCATCCGATTGCTCTTTTTCAATAAAACAAAATCAACGTATGTTTAAAAAAACTGTAATCAGTTATGCGTTTAAAATACTTCCCACGATTGTCTTTGTTTCGTAATAACCGTTTCATCATTTGGAGCGAGCTGGATCTATTCATTTGACGTCTCGATAGCTTCGGTCGTGGCTTACACGATTCACTGCTTGTAGGTTATGTCAGAGACCATGCTCGGCATTATAATCTAATATAATGCACGTTCATTCGAAGAAGACTGATCATTCACGCTACCTCGAGTTATTGAATTTTCATTACGTTGGAAACGAACTGCGTCGAGCGTATTGTCATTTCATTCAGTTGTTATTATCGTAAATTTCCGTGCTGATTAGGCTTAGCGGCGTTGCCGTGCTTCAAAGCAAACCAAAAATGGGCGATCTGATCGATTTGCTGTCGCGTGCGTTGGATCAGCCAGGCACAATAACTTTAACTACTCGACAACGCTCAGTTACACGGAAAACTGGTTTACTGTTTCAGCAATTACCGTCGCGGGGTGTAAATTTCCATCCAAAACGCTGCAAACTGTTCGCACAACAGTTCGAAAAATAATGTGAACGATCGTGCAATTTATGAATGGCGCGTCGTAAAAAAGTGACAACTGCGAGAAGGGTCTGTAAAAATAGCGACAAATTTATGGCGGCCAAGAATAATGTGCGACAAAAAGTATTTCGAACATTCGGAGCGGCGTTTATTTTTAGCGCCGTTTTCGCTTCGCGATTCGATCTTAATGAGAGCCCGACTTATCCTGTTTCCTTCGGAATTCAATTTGTTCGCGCCAATGACACAAACGAGCGCAGCCGCGAAAGAAGGGATTAAGGCGCGGACAATGGGCGACGCCGAAAAACAATAACAGAATAAAACGAGCGGTAACGATGTGGCCAAGGTCAGCGGTGTAATTAAAAATGACCGCATTGTGCTCGCGCATAAAGAGCGGTGACGCCGGATTGCTGTAATTTCCTTATTGTCTTTGAGGATAAATTAATTGATATTAGTGATTACACGCTAGCGCAGCTCGCCAAGCAAGGTGTCAGATGCACGAAGATAAACAAGCGAGAAGCTGTTAGCGTATACTTAACCCGCGCTTGCTCTCGACTGAGTCTTCGCCTTCGCGTCTCCGATGCGGGAACGTATTATCGCCCGGAAGCTATTTCAACGTCTTAACTATCCCTTTTAGCGTCTTGGGTGCAGACGCATCCATCTGATTTACCAGAAGACCGATCGATCGCTCTCCCTTTTGGCATTCATTACATTGTTATTCAATGGCGTTTGTCGGTACTGAAATTCATTCTTCTCAAAGCAGTTTACGTCGGATTCGCAATGCGAAGAAATTTTGATGCCAAAATGGCTTCTGGAAAATAGTGATTTAGACAGGTTTATCGATTGGGGGAAATGTGTTGGAACGAGCTGGATGGAGAAAATAAGGTTTTGTCGATTTCTAATATAATATATTGAAAATCGACTAAAACGTTCTTCCCATAATGTAATGCCAATTGTTACATTATGGGAAGAAAAGGGACCTGTTAACTTTAGAGAATAGGCGTCGATTTATGGTGAGTAAAATTGAAAGAGTAAAAGTATGGAAATTTTCCGTGCAACTAGTTGAAAATTGAATAGTTGAATCTTGAGAAATACTCCAGAGAAATAAAAAAAATTTTTTCTACACAATGTTTAACATATTGTAACAGTTTAGAATCCTTGTTGCTTTTTTATACTTTACCGTTACGAGAAATTGTGTCGCACCTATATCTGTCACTTCAGTGTCATAGTTCATACACATAGAAAGTTGTATACATTTTTCTGCGGACTTCAAATTATTGTTTTATTATTAAATATTCTCTAAAGAAAAATTAATATTGATAGAAGTCATTTCGATGTCATTCATACTTAAATGACATCGAAATGACTTCCTACCACTATCCCGATTTCATATAAATCGGGATAGTGGTAGGAAGTATTCTCACAGCGAGCTTTTTCATAGCTTCGTTCGATGTTGGCGGATTCCTTGGGCCTCAGCGAGTCAAAGATCGCAATAATCTTGCGCAATTCGGTTCGAACAATGTAATATGTACGAGAAACTTTTGGTACTCAAACACAACAGAAATTAACGCTACTTTTTACTACTATCAATCAAACGTGATGCTACTATCTTGCTATTTATCAAGTAGTTTTTTTTATAACTTATCAAGGTCGTCTTAATAAAAAAAGGACTCTGATTTTTTATGGCATAAAAGTCCTAATGAATCTGGATGAAATTAATATTTTGTCCTAACAACATATCATAATTTTTTCCCAAATTCACCCGGACTTTTTTCGTCAGATGTTAGTTACACGCAAAAAATATCTATGCGCTGCCAATAATACTGGTATTCCTGAGTGTGAATGTTTGAAACAAGAGGATATTAACCCTACATATGCTCTCGCCAGGCACGAGTAATCCTGGCATAGGCATTCTACACTCTAAAAAATGGTCATCTTACGTTAAGAATATATTCCGATAAGGTCATCCATATACCGAAACAATAATTTCCACTGACGGTTAAACGATTTGTGTTTCC
>JABFPB010005246.1:0-13593 GCA_022817645.1 Ceratoteleas bidentatus
CTTTCCCCTAGGGTGCCCGCCGCTCCGGGGCCCGTCGGGCGCAGCGTCGCGCAGTGTGGGGGCCGGTCGACTGCCACTCTTCGGAGAGCGCAAACGACTCGGAACTTCTGGTTGCCTCTGCTGCTTCCCAGGGGGCTTCAAGTTGACTGCTACTCTTTGGAGCGCGCCGGCTTATATAGTCTCGAGCAGACCGTCGCTGCCGCCGCATGCGCCACGGGGATGCGCGGTACCGGTCCTCTCGAGTAGGTCCAAACCCCGGTTGGGGGGGGAGTCAGGGGCGAAACCCCATTATATATATATTTTTTTAATTTTATTTCATTTTATTGGGTGCTGAGCACCAAATTGTGTAGATGTATAGAGTGTTCCGGTCGCACTTGTTGTACAAAATATCGTGTTAACCGCGGGAGGGAATGGCCTACTTCTCTCCCTAGGTTAATAATAAACTAATAAACTTTCATCAATATAATTTGCATTCTACAAACGAATGTTTGTTTACAATCATGTTTATTAACATAATCAGGAGACACGGCAGTGCCCCGGCCAAGTACAAAAAACATTGGCCGTAGGCACTACAGTGTAACCTTATCCGGAGTGAACAAATGGCTATTTTTGCATCAAAAAATTGGACAAGAGACACGGTAAAAGTAACTTTTATTTTCACAATCGGGTAGACCTCGTAAAACTGAGTATAATATAATAAAATAATATTAACGCTGACGTCATTTCCCGCAGTCCGTCCCCGGAGACAATGTCACAAAAGTGCACTACCCAGGGTCTGTCCCTCGCGGAGATGTAGCACCAGAGCACATCCCAGGGTCCGTCCCTGGCGATGACGTCATACCAGTGTACTTCCTAGGGTCACTCCCAGGCGACGATGTCGCACTCGGGCACTTCATAGGGTCCGTCCCTGGCGACGATATCGCACCGAGGTACTACATAGGGTCCGTCCTTGGCGACGACGTCGGACCAGTGCACTTTCTAGCGTTAGTCCCAGGGGACGATGTCGCACCCGGGCACTTCTTAGGGTCGGTCCCTGGCGACGATGTCGCATCGGCTAACAGTGTTTCGAACAATGCCGTGTAGGGTCTACTGACACTTGGTAAGGAGCCTGGATTGTTTACTCCAACCCGACCTTGTAGCCGCCGCTTTCGTGGCGACCGCCGTATTCTTCTTTGTCGCCATGTCGAACCTCAAAACGCGCTCGCCTACCCGATTCGATTCCTCTGCCTTAGGACTGCTTTCTGCACCCAAATTTTACTCACACCTACCGCTTACACGGTAAAAATTTGGGCAGTACTGAATACTTTCTGAGTACTCAGTGATGTCCACATTAGGAACACCTTAGAACAGTTACCACTGCTGCCCGAAAAGTACACAGTAGCTTACTGGAGAGCTCTCACTGCTGTCTGGGATAGTAATTACTGCCCAGAAGAGTTATCAGTGATCTCTGGAAAGTACTTAGTACTGTCCATAAAGCACTGGCTACTATGCTCGGACTCAGGACGCGCTCAGGCTATCGGGATCGGGTCGGGCACGGGCTCTCGGGTCGGCCTCGGGCTCGGGTCGCGCTCTCCGGCTCGAGCTCGGGTCGGGCTCGGACTCTCGGATTCGGGTCAGGCTCGGGCCCTAGCCCGACTCGGATATTGTTCGAACCTCTTCAAACCCGACCCGCCATCGGGCTCCCGATTCTTTCGGGTGCCCGCAGAGTCTTGTTAACATATGTTTTTTCCGGTGTGTATGCATCATTTATATGTTTCTTGCAAGATATTCTTTTGCAAGATAAATATCATGTGTTATAACAGTACATCACACCAATAGAGAGGGAATGTCGGATTTCTCGATGAGTGCACTTGCGGAACGAGGCGAAGCCGAGTTCTGCAAGAAAAGGATAGATATAATTTGTCGAGTGTCAAAACAAAAATACGCAAATTCAAACAACGGAGAAATAAAAATTGTGAAAACAGACAGTTGGTAGTTATGAATTAGAGGAAAGAATACTAAAAAACGATTACACAGTAAACGCAAATAATTGAAAACTGCACTTGTAAAATCAAAAACTATTAATATTATGGAAGGATATCGACGCTTGGGTGGAAGGAAATCGACGCTTGGGTGGAAGATCCTGCCATTTCAGAAAACGCTCGAAGAACCTGCCATTTCAGAAAGCGCTCGAAGAATCTGCCATTTCAGAAAACGCTCGAGGAACCTGCCATTTCAGATAGCGCTCGAAGATCCTGCCATTTCAGAGGCCTGCCATTTCAGATTATTGTAGGATAAGTTGGCACTACTTGCAAGCGGGAATAGAATACGTATGAACGTGGTGTATTCATTATTGCATGTGTTATTTGTGACTATTCCTGGTTTATTGAACAATTATATCGCTAGTGTATTTATACAGTTATATTACTAGTGTTACACTTTTATTAGAAAACAAAAATAATACGTGAAATTATAGTTGCTGTTAAATGATAATATTATATATTAAATTGTTAAGTATTAACAAGGTTTCGGCACGACAGCGGGAGTTGTAAATTCTCACTACCGTGCAATACTAGCGGTGATTCAATTTCGGACTATATGACTTGTTTGAGAAATACCCCTGAGCGAGATTAGTGGAGCCTGTTAGCCTAGGGTTAGTATTGCAACATATGGCAGGGGCCAGATTGGGCCCAGGACAATAACAGGTGTAGTCAATCAAAGGCATAAGAATAATTAAACTAACTTCATGGATTTATTGAATGAAAAAACGAATTGAAAACAGAAACAAACGACTGATTACATTCGAAATACAGTTAGCCTCTTCGCTGTTATATAGGCGTTGCAGGTTATGTAGCGCATCTACTCGACCCCGCTTTATCAGACCAAACCGCGCTTATCAACTAGGTTATGACCCCGGCAGGCCGGAGAGACACAACGCGAATTGCTAAATTAGACGGACAAACGAGTGAACTTAACATAGGTTAACGAGAATGGCGACTGACTCAAAAAGGACACTTGTCATTGGCACCAAAAAAATAAACTACGGTCGCCTACTTGTGCTATCCTATTCGCGACGCGAAAATCAGAAGCGGAAATCGTGAACCAGGAGCGCCGTGGCTTTCTCAGCGATCCTTGCTGCAAGGGGCCCAACTTCCAATCCGCTTCGTCCACTCCGCCTCGTCCTCCCTGAAAATCGCGCGAAAAAGAATGCGAACGTTTGGAGGCGCGTATTCGTGACAAATCCGCGCGCAAACCGCTCAAAAGGGGTGCGCGGGCAATTCCGGCCGAGTTGCGCGAATCGCAAGTGTCGACTTGTTGAGGTTGCACGACCCACGAGCCGTGGTGCCGTGGAAATTCTCCCCAAGTCGACCGGTGCTGAGCGCGGAAGAATTCAGAGTGATTCGATGCGATTCGATTCTCGATTCTAGTGGTCCGTGCTGTGGCACATTTAGACCATCTGTATGTTTGGGGGTTTTTTGACCGTTTCTTGGTTTAGTGTTGTGCGCCACGTGCAGCGACGGCAATGGCGGAAAACAAGATGGAGGGGAATGGGGAAAGGAAAAGGAGTTGGGGGACACGTGAAAGGTATAAGGAGGTTTTCCCGCACATTAACCGCCGCTTACTTACAGGTGTTCGCGAAGTATCCGCCGGGCGTTTGTTTAAACAGGCACACCGCGAGAAGGTCCCCGGTCGGAAAACACGTGGCGCACATTTAGATATCTCGTGCCCTAACAAAACTAACGAAATGACTACACTGAAAAGCTTTAGGCGCTGCTGCTGCCCCCACACGGACAGCCGCAGCGCCGAACTGCGGGACTGCAGCGATCTCGCACGTCCGGGGTAGCCGCTACCCCGGTTCGGGATCTCCGTGCGCTCGCTGCGGCGCAACAGCAGCGCCAGCTCGTGTGGGTTGGGGGAATTCCCAATCGGGAGCGAGCTGCTGCGCGCGGGCTGACGTGTTGTGACTTGTTCCGGCCGCCAGTGTGACGGTAGTTATGCTACGCGAGCGGGAAAGCTGCTGTACGATGCGTCCGGGGCAGCCACTGCCCCGGTTCGGAGCTCTCGCTGCTCCCAACTTGCGAGGCAACCACTGTCTCGCTGGCGGCGCTGTAGTAGCGCCCAAAGTTTTTCAGTGTATCAACTAAGCTACTCGGTTTTGATGTTTGGATATTTTTCTTCATTTATGTGATACTTACACATTTGCCTTTACCGCCTTCCAATACCGGGTAGGATGTAACGATTGTCAAAGCATAGTTGGAATAATCATTTGAGGTGGGTGCATCGTTAGTCTCGGATAGCAAGTGTTGTGCCCAGAATTGCACAAAATACCTTTGCTTTTCATACAGCAAACCATCATTGACATACGTTTGGAGCTCTTCTGTGAGTCGAGGAAGTTTAGCTGGGAAGGTCACTTTCTTTTTTGAAAGACTTTTTGGTTGACGACTATTTTGATTGTTAACAACGTTGTCGACATTAATTTCAACTGGCAACTCTACCTGTCAAAATAACATTGTTTCTTATAAAGTAGGGGCGTTAACAATAATATGTTTTTCATAAATTATCAAATGGGAAAAGTAGAAAGCAAGGGGTCTGTAGTGTCTATATAAAACAAGTGTTTTATGTAGTTGACTGATTATATTATAAAATTATGTTGTATTTTGTAAAAATCTTTTTATATATTTCTTGCTAAATATTTCTTATAAATTATAAATAGTAAAGTCACTTGTATAGCAAAGAACTGAAACATTGAATACCAGACCTGGTATATATCTATTTATTTAGTATATTTCAGTTGTTAAATGATAATTTAGTTCCAATAATTAGTAAAATATATTTTTTTATTTAAGTAACTTTTTTTAATTCATTTTAAGCATAAATCATATCAACCTTTTTATTAAGTATTGCAACTCGCAGAATAGAATGCGTCCCTAGCAGAGTTTATGGAAAGTGAAAAAAAATGTAACGTTAACGATGTAAAAGGAGTAATCATTATTTAGTATATTTCAGTTGTTAAATGATAATTTAGTTCCAGTAATTAGTAAAATATATTTTTTATCTAAGTAACTGTTTTTTTTTAATTCATTTTAAGCATAAATCATATTAACCTTTTTATTAAGTATTGAGACTCGCAAAATAGAATGCGTCCCTAGCAGAGTTTATGGAAAGTGAAAAAAATGCGACGTTAACGGTGTAAAAGGAGTAATCATGGGTAGGGACTATTAAGGGGAATCTCCACGAAAAAATTACAAAAATGCGAAAAATTTTTTGCGCGTTCGGATACTTCAAAGTGTCCTCTTTCAAATGATGCTTGTTTTTTTTTTTAATATTCGTTAAAAATGTATCAAATTAACAATAATGCACATCGATTTCAAGGCTTATAACATGCTTTTCTGGCTTTCAAACGCGTTTTTCTCGATAACTCACTATTATCATTTTTTAACTTTGAAAAGTTAGTGGGAGCTCAATTTTCATTCGATTTACTTAATTTTTTTTAAATTGTTCGGAATTCAATTCTCTATGAAAAATACAGTCGGATTTTGTTAACAATAGTTTTTCGCGATGTTATGAACAATAAAGAAAAAAAAACATTTTTTGGACATTTTTTCACATTAATGAACAAAATGGCGCTAAAAACAATAAAATTGATTGTAATTTGATCTCTCACTAACTTTTTGAAAACTGGGGTTTTTTTACATCTTTTTGTTAATTAATGATAAACAATTGATTTTTTTTGGGGGGGGGATTCGCCAAAGATTATTATTAAGGGACCTAAATTCGACAAAACAGTAAAGAATCAAGCTGACAGAATTAAAATGGACGAAAATAGCCCTTTTTGTGGAGAGTCCCCTTAATCCTAAAGTCGTAGTTCTCAAACATTTAGTAGTCATTGTAAAAATACAATTTCTTATTCATTTATTGGTTTTAAGTTTTCTTTATTCTGTGTACATTTCATCTGAATGTTGTACTTGATTTCATATTAGTTTAAAAAAATCAAAGTTGACATTTGTTTAAGTGATGTTATTTCAATTTAAATGATGAAATATCGAAGATTATATAATAAATAAAATATTTCATAAAAAATTCAAGTATTTATTGCAAAAAACATAAGAAATTAACGAATTTGATTGTTAACAATGTAGCAAACAATTGTGACAATTGTGTGAAACAAACATTTTTATGACAGCAGAAGCATCAACAAGTAATTTAAACAATTTATTAAACTTTACAGTGATACAAGGAAATTCGCAAAACTAGTATAATTAATATAATACGCACCAATGAGATAGAAAATAATGTTTTAAATTGAAATACGTGTTACATAAAAGTTTATCCTCGATAAATAAAAAGCACTAACACACCAATCAACTTGCAGACAACACGTGTAATAAAAATAGGCACACATCCATTGACATATACATTTGTTAATATGTAAATCTTTATAAATTATGCTACTATATCATTGCACTTTTTTATGCGTATTTTTGTAATACATACTTGGTTCGATGAGCCAGCTACCGGAACCTCAACAGAGTGCAACAACAGAGTGGAACCAAGGTCTTGGACTGAAGGGTCAAAATCCATCACAATCACATTCACATCAGCGCCGTCATTTATCACATCATCTTCTTCAATGTCACACACTTTATTATTTGTATCCTTAGTTTGCATGATTAAAGTTTTTCCTTCCAAAATATGGCTGAGCAACATGTCTTTCGCACATGCCTCGAGCAACGAAATGCGTAAACAATCTTTATCGGACATATCCGGCTGCGACGTAAATTTTAGCCGTTTAATCTGTTCTTTTATTTGGCAGTAAACGGTTTTCACACTCATTTTACGGCTTACAAACAGGACAGATGTAGGAAAAACGGATGTAGTGTACCTATTTGCACAATGTTTTGATCGTACGATTTGAACTCGGCGGAGAAACAATCCAACTAGGATCATAACAAGTACAGTAAGGTTAGGTTAGACGATTTCCCCACGAAAAAGACCGCGTTCCCAAATCTCCCAAATACATTGAGTACAACTGTCTCTTTCTAACTCATTTTGTATTTCATTTTCATAGTTTTTAAGGATAAATGAGGCCAATTATTTTTGTGTAATATTATAAGAGTATGTCATCAGGTCTGCTGACAAGAATTTAGAGCATTTTTCGTTGATGAAATTTAAACATCTACGCTGACAATCATAATCAATTTAAATTCTTTGTTATAGGGAGAATAGTTTTTTTAATCGAGTTAACTAATTAAGAATGGGTTAAGGTCATGTCGATAGTTGCCGATAACCTACATTATCGACTTTATTCACTTATTCACACATTTTTGTTGAATTATTCATAAACTAACAAATATTTCACAAAAAGCTGATCATAGCATCATTCTACAATTAAAGATGAATATTCTGAAACATGCAAATATATTTTTTAACAATGCGTGAAGATGTAATTTGCAAACTACGTTATTATCATGGTTCTGAGGTAATGGAATCCGTAGTTTGCAAATTATTCCTTCACCCATTGTTAAAAAATATATCTGCGTGTTTCAAAACATTATTCTTCTATTGTAGAATGGCACTATGATCAGATGTTTGTGAAATATTTGTTATTTTATGAATAATACAACAATTATTACTTTTGGCGCGAAATGGTTAATTCAAACTTGCTCCGTCCGCTCGACATCACCTTAACTAGAATTTATGTTAAAAATAAATGTTTGCAAGGATAAGAAATATTAATTAAGTATTATATGAATTTTTTACACTATTTTGTTATATTATATATTTTATACAAATATATTACATTTATTATACTATATTGAAATGTTAATTATTTTATTTGTGTTAATAAAGTAATTCACAGTAAAATAAGTAAAACCAGTAGCAGCATTTTGTCAAATCCACATTTTATCCTAATACGGTGATGATCCAAGTATGATGCCACGGAGTTAGTGCTGTTACATAACCAAACACATCACAATTTTTAATAACTTGTATTCAGTAATAATGATTTTTTACAAATTTTCCTCATGTTAAAAAAAAATACGAACCATTATTTTCAAAAATGTAAATAAAAAATGCCTAAAAGATATGATTTGCTAACCAGTCATATTCTCCCAAAATTGCAGAATCTCGGTTTGTACGATTTATGATGACATGATTATTTATGTTTTTATATGGACAAAGACACTTACTCCGTGGCAGCAGAACTCAATACGCAACTCAAAACTGACCAACACGCAGTTCTAGGTTATGGCCTATGTTTATATCGATGATATATTGACTTATAATATAGTATTTATTCATTTGCGTCTTACGACTACCGCTTTAGGTTACTTTCCAATTGATCTCTTTTCTTAAAACGTTTTTTACGTTTTCGTAGAAAACATTTTCACATGTTTTAGATGAAAAATGTTTTTTACACAGAAAAGTGTTTCGTTTTGAAACATAAAATATGTTTTATGTAAGTATCTTTATATTTTAGGCACAAAATACGTTTTATCCGCTTTAAGACAGTAAATATGTTTTCATTTGAGACATTAATTTTGAGACATACGATTAATTTGAAACGTAATTTCATAGAAAACGTCTAAACGTTTCATTAAAAAACGCGTATGAGACATCTGTTTTTGCAGTATAGGCTTTGTGAGCGTGCTGCCCACGACCACCTCGATCCTTTATATAGAAATAACCGGCGTAATCGATACCGGTATTTGAGAATGGCCTAGAGGGTCTGCATCTTTCTGGTGGCAAAGACCCCATGTATTGGTGAGCTAATTGCGCCTTTTCTCGTCTACAGACCGTACATTTGTTGATAAGCGATTTTACATTGTTTCGAGCATTAACAATCCAGTATTCTTTTCGGATTAAACTCAACGTGAGTTGTAAGCCGGCATGTAAACCGCGTAAATGAAAATGTGTAATAATTAAATCTGCCAAATGTCCTGGAGGGATAATAAATGGGTGCTTTTGTGAGGGTGGCAGAATTGACCTCTGCAACCGCCCACCAAGACGCATTATACCATCCTCATCCAGGAACGGACTCAACGGCAGTAAATCGGATTTGGCACTGACTTTACCCGTAATGGCTAAGTCGCTCACTTCCTTTGGATAAGCCTGGTATTGAGCTTCCCGAACAATATAACCTTTTGCCTTAGCAATTTCGAAACCACTTAATACAGAATCACGATTTTCATCAAAATGCAACCTATTTTTGTACAAAAATCGAAAAACATAACCAAATATACGTATTAATTTTGAAAATGAGGAATATTTGTCAAAATAAATACCCTTATCTGGAATCTTTGCTACATGCGCGAAAGACGCTTTCCGTTGGTCCAAGTCCGTCGAAAAATTATTCTCTAAATGTAAATCGTCTTTCTCGCGCAAAAACATGGGTCCCCGCCACCATAGATCCGAATTGAGAAGATCTGCTGCAGACAGCCCTCTCGAATTCAGGTCCGCAGGATTATCCTTTGAACGGACATAGCCCCAACGCACGTCAGGTAATGAGGTTTGTATGAGGGCAACTCTATTGGCCACAAATACCGTCCAATTGGCAGGTTGTTTTGTTAGCCATGCTAAGACGATTTGTGAATCAGAGAATGCGAATACTCGGTCGACTTGGACCCTCAAAGAGGTTCGGACATAGGTCAGCAACTTCGCGAGCAGAGCCGCACCACACAATTCCAATTTGGGAATACTCAGGGTCTTTAAAGGGGCCACACGCGACTTTGCCATTACCAACGAAACCTTAATAGCCCCATCAGGCTTGACAATACGTATATACACCACCGCTGAATAAGCCAATGAAGATGCGTCAGAAAACCCAATCAAATCCACCTTACAATTGGATTTGGACCAACCATATGGTCTGGGTATACGTAAGTGGTTGAGAGCCTCAAGTTGCTCGTACAACCTGTTCCATTCTTCTAACAACGATGGATGGACGACCTCGTCCCAATCCAGTTTCTGTAGCCATAGCTTTTGCATAAACTGTTTAAATAGTACAACTACAGGGGATATCCATCCCGAAGGATCAAAAATTCTCGCAATTTCCGAGAGGAATTGCCGTTTGGACTTACATTCAGTCCTATCTGAACTCGGAGATATGAAGAAATAATCTCCGTCTGGGTTCCAGGAGATACCCAAGACCTTGGGGTTCAGATTTTCGGGGTCCTTCAATAATTTAACCTTACTGACGTCATCAGGTTGTCTCAACTGCGGGACGTTGGACAACCATTTGCTCAACTCGATTTGAGCGGTTTTCATTATTCCAGTTATTTGCTCCCTTTTGCATAATAAGTCTGGAATGGAATCGGCACCGAACAAAATATCATCGACATACATGTCGTGTAAAAGAGTTTCGACAGCCAAAGGAAAATCTCGACCATTTTGAGCCGCAAGCTCTCGTATTGTCCTAATCGCCAAATACGGAGCAGTAACCATGCCATATGAAACCGTATTCAAAGTATAATAACGGAATTCATTGGATAAAGCATCCTTCCACACGATGTTTTGATATATTCGGTCGTGGGGATCGACCAGTATTTGTCTAAACATTTTTACAATGTCAGACGTGAACACGAATCTGTGGATGCGCCAGTTAATTATAATGGACGCTATGTCAACTTGCAACTTTGGTCCAGTGCAGAGCGTATCGTTTAATGTAACTCCGGAACTCGTTTTCGCGCTTGCATTAAATACTACCCTTATTTTTGGTTTACCATCCACCGTTTTAAACACCGCGTGATGAGGGATGTAGATCCGTTTCTCATCAACAATTTCAGATTGTTTAGTTAATTCAGACATATGTCCCAATTGCAGATATTCATTCATAAACTTTTCGTACTCAATTTTTAAATCTTCATTTTGATTAAATCGTTTGCAAATTCGTAGGAGCGACGCCTCAGCAATTTTCCTAGTATAACCTAATGAATCTTTAGCCTGATCCGATTTAAATGGTAGTCTAACCTGAAAACGTCCTTCTCTAGTACGCGTTGTAGTCTCCCGAAAGAGTTCTTCGCAAAATTCATCTTCTCTAGAGAAGGATGACGTCTCTGGAACCTGTTCTAATTCCCAAAATTTGGCTATACTATCATTTAGCTCACAGCAATGATTGACAGTTACAGTCAGTGACGCCTGTTCTGAAGTTTTCCCAAATAAGATCCACCCAAATATGGTTGATTGAGCCGTTATATTTTTGTCCTGCGAGATAATCATATCTCCAGTTAAAATGGCTCCGAAATAATCTACCCCGATGAGCAGATCAATTTTGGATTTTTCTAAGTGCTGTGGATCAGCTAAGGTCAAGCCCTCTAATTCCGGAAATTCAAACGATGACATCATCTGTCGATTATAATCTGTAAGTTTTGGGAGAACAACAACATCCATATCTACCGAGGAATTTGGATTTGAGTATGACGCTACTTGTATATGCGAAATATGTCTAACCGCCTTGGTTTTCAAACCACCGATACCCGAGATGTTTAGACGCAAACCTTTACGGGTCAATCGTAATTGTTGCGCGGCATCCTCGGAAATAAAGGACACCTCTGATCCGGGATCTATTAAGGCAATTACTTCTCTAGTCCGACCGTTTTCCGCGATCAACCGCACCCGAGCGGTGGCGAGAATACGCCGGGTAGTTTTTGCATTTGCTACATGATTATGCACTTCCGCTTCAGTCGTGATTAAATCTTCAGATTGTTCACGAGAATGGGGGGCATTCGGTCTACGATGTTGGTCTTTTAATTCTAAATTTGTCAAATGCAATATAGTAGCGTGACGTCTATTGCATTTCTTGCAATTAAATTTTGAAGGGCAGTTGACGGCATTATGTTTTGGCTTCAAGCAATTTTGACAAAGTTTTTTAGATGTTACAAATTTCAAACGATCTGAAACATTCAGGCTTTGAAAAGTATAGCATTTGAAAATCGAATGTCCCGAATTACCACAATAAATGCACTTAAAAGCATTTGAGCTTGTATTCAATGCGGTTGTTGTTTGACGCTCGTATTTGTTTACTCGCGAGACGCTTGGCCTACTCGAATTTAATGCCTCCAACGTACGAATTCTGCGTAAAATGAATTCGTCAAATTCCTTGAACTTTGGATAGGTTTGTTGTTCTTCCAAACTCTTTTCCCATTCACTCCGCAATGTTCTATCTAATTTGTTTAACAAAATATGTACTAACAATGGAGACTGTATTTCTACGTTTAAGTTTTTCAAACAGTCAATGGAAACATTGACTGTGTTTCTCAAATACTTTAAAGAGTTAAGATTGTCGTACATGACTTCTTTGATGTTCAAAATTGAATTCAACAATTTTGAAATTATGAGACGCTCATTTTGATATATTGAATTTAAGTTCTTCCACGCGACCTCATAATTAGCATCCGAAATCGTCAGAGCTTTGATTGATGCACTGGCTTCCCCAATTAAGCATGAGCGTAAGTAATGAAACTTTTGAATGCCAGACAGACTCTGATTGTTATGTACGACGGAGCTAAATGTATCCCTAAAATCTATCCAATTTAATAGTGAACCGTCAAATTTCGGTAAATCTATTTTCGGTAGACGCACACTGTTATTTACTTGCTCAGATGGAGTAGTTTGCACTGTTGTTTGTTGTTGGGCTATGTGGAGTGACAAATACTCATCACATTCCTCAAATGTAGCTAATAGAAAATCGAAAAAATTTTCTGAAAAATATTTCATATCCTTTCTCTCAGGATCAGGTACGACACTATCGATTTTGGCGTGAATATCTTTTGCAATTGAATATTTTTCTCTCGCCGCCTGTTTTCGTTCTGTGAGATACCCTAATGTAAAATTGTTTACCCCCCGTTTTTTGGTATTTTCTAATAGGCGAGTTATTTCCTTTGCAGTGGTGGCCACCTGGCTCATCCATACCGAGACGTCCCTACTGGACATTTTGAGGTCTAAATTAAACAATCAACCAGAAATTTCTTTTCCAAATCCGGCTCCGTAGGACCTTGCACAATTTTTAGCCTAATTGGGAGGCACCTTTTCATTTGAAAGGATTTTATACCGGTTCAATTTCTCTAGAAATTTTAGATTTAATTTAGAGCCGACGCGCTCGTTAAATCTCAGTGGATTATGTTTATTAAAGTGAACTGTAATATTGTGTTTACGATGACCTCAACTTTAGATTTTGTTTGCCTAAATTTTCGTTTACCGAATTTGTAATTATTATAATTGAATGAGCCCAAGGACGCTTGGGAAGCGCTAGGCGCGTAAATATAGTATTTAAATAGAATTTAATGCAAGCGAAAATGCGCGTACTAAGTCCACATGAGTGGGCTCCAAAAGGATTCGACCGAACGCGAGCGCGAAATCTCGAAAACTTGCAACGTCCGAAAACCGGACAAATCGGTATTTCGGGACTTGCAAGTTTAGATGGGGGCAGAGAATAAACTCTCTGCTATGACCCCATATACCTTTTTAGATGATTAAAGATGTCCTTTTGCAACTTTTGACAGTTGCAAGTTGACCGTGCAATACGGCTTTTCGGGCCGTCGCTTATCGCTCACGCACACCACGCTTCGCGCGTTCACAGTCACGCTGCCGAACCTGTTTCGGCGCTCGCACACA
>JABFPB010005247.1:0-13593 GCA_022817645.1 Ceratoteleas bidentatus
TCAACTTAAAAATTTTTTATTTTTCATTTAAAACATTTTAATTTATCAGAAATAAAAATTTTAATTTATCATAAATAAAAATTTTAATTTGTCATAAATAAAAATTTTTTAATTAACATTTGTCATAATTTTCCAATTTTGAAAATTAAAATTTGTCATAATTTTCAACTTTTTTAACTAAAATTTGTCATAATTTTCAATTTTTTTAATTAAAATTTGTTTAATTTTCAAAATTTTACAAATTAAAATTTGTAATAATTTTCAATTTTTGCAAGTAAAAGTTTGCCTTAATTTACAATTTTTAAATTAAAATAGGTGTTAATTTTCAATTTTTCAAAATGAAATGTTCTTGTCATTTTATATTTTTCTTCAGGAATGCATCCCCGCCTGCCAATGTAAATGGGGTTACGCTTTGAACGACGATGGAAATTGCGTTTTGCCATCCGAATGTCCCGGTACGAAAAACATTTTTTTTCACCCCCTCCCCCCCCCCACATCATCCCTTCAACCAATCATATCACGATTTCAATTTTTAATCCTACTCATCCTTAACCTCTATCTCCCTGGGACAAATAATTCACCCGATTGGCCAATATCCCGAAATAATGAAACATAATGCACACCACTATCGAACCTCCGACAAATTTAATACCCAAAGCTAGACCAGGCGCGAGGTTTAAAAGTTCCCTAAGGGCCGATAGCGCGTTTCCGCTGGAAGGCTGTAATGGCGCGTCTTACTCTCCGAGCTCCCTATTTAGTAATGAAAGCGCACAGCTGTTACCGAATTTAAAAAAAATACATCTCGGTTGTACTGATAACTTTCACCATTCGGGTCACGTCTTCTCAAAGCCACTTTCGACGTAACAAAGTTTTAATCAAAATTGCTGTTTTCCATTTTTAATCAAATTTTTCAAGAAAATAAAATTTTGTAATGTAAAAGAGAAAATAAAAAAATAATATCAATGTTTTTCAAATTTAATTTTGCGTTTGTTTTGATTTTTTTATTTGTTTTATTTTGTTTCGGTTTGCTTTGTTTTTGCTTTAATTTGTTTTGTTTTTGTTTACTTTGTTTTTGTTTTGGTTTGTTTTGCGTTTATTTACTTTTTGGTTTTCTTTTGTTTTTGTTTTGATTTACTTTGTATTTGTTTTGTTTTGTTTTTATTTGTTTTAATTTATTTGCTATGTTATTGTTATTGTTTTGATTCGCATTGTTTTTTATTTGATTTGTTTTATTTGGGTTTCTTTTTTATTTTAATGTCCTTTGTTTCGATTATGAAAATAAATATGATTTTTAAAAATACATTTAAAATCGATTTAATCGAAAATGTATATCGTTTTGAACAAGCCGCCTAATGTGTTTGAATTTTTAATCGTTAATAAATAATTAATTAGTTGATCTAACGACTCCGGAGGTAACACTGTGTGAAACGAGTCGAGAAACTCATAACAAGTCAAGGTTTCCCGGCGTTTTATTTTTAGCCTTATTTTCCTTAGCGCACCCAGAAACGCGAGGAAATCCCGACTGATAAGGAAACTCGGAAATATATCGAGTATCAGTGGGACATTTGAGCCGATGACATTAGGTTACTATTGTGCAATTGCAGAGAGAATTGGGTTAACATTGGCATAACAAAAATAGAGTATTTTCGTTTTCAAACAATTTGTTTTTGATTTTGCAAAAAATGGTACTTATTTAAATCCAAAACAGTATATTTAAAAAAACATATTACAACAAATGTTTTTAAACAATGTTTATAAACAATGTTTACAAAATTGTTTATAAACAGACATTATATAAACAATTTCGCAGCACTTTTTTTAATAAAGAAGTTGTTCTTTGCAAATTTTATTTTTGTTAGATTATTTTGATATTTTGAACATTTTTATTTTTTTTAATTAATTATTAAAAAAGAATTATTAAATATTTTTTTTGACTTATTAAAACATTTATAATCGTTCTTTATTTTTTGAAGATTCATTTAAGGCGTGTTCGGAACAGGAAATCCCAGTCCAATGCAGAAATCCATGTCCAGCCACTTGTGAAAATCCAAATCCTCCTCTATGCAAAGCCAAAGTAAGTGCAAAAATTTTTTTCCTACCAATTATCTTTTTTAAAAATGTTATACCAATTAATTTTTTTATTTACAAATTAACCATAAATCTATAACTTAAGATCTTAAACTTAATTTAAATGTTTTTGAAACTCCACATTTAATTTAACATTTTTTTTATATTTTAATATTTTTAATTTTATTTTATTTTATTTTATAAATTTATAAAAATTTTTTATTTTATATTAAAAATACAAGAAAGTTTATTTATTGAATTAATGTAATATTCAAATTTCGTTTACATTAAAACATTTTATTTTCAAGTTTGTGATATTTTAATTTAGTAAACAAATTTATGATTGCAAATTTAATATTTCTGTTAAAATTAAAAATTAATTTTTTTGCAGTGTATTCAAGGATGTAACTGCAAAGGTGACCTCGTGAGAGACGCGCAGAACAAGTGCATACCATTGGAGGAATGTCCTAAACAAATCAATTCCACTCAGAGCTGAACATAAAAATGCCATTAACTTTCAAATTTTTAAATATACTTAACTTTTATTTTATTTTTATATACAAACACAATACAATACTCATACTTAATTTATAATAAGTACTTCTTAAAATTAAGTTGAATAAAGCTAAAAAATGTAATATTTTTGGGATAAAAAATATATTATATCAGTGTTTTTCGTTGTGTTATTTATATTACAATTTTACTGTTTTTTTATTTTAAGTTTTTTTTTAATTTTCCATTATATTAAAAAATATCATTGTTGAGATTTGAACTCGAATTTATAAATTTAAATCAAATAAAATAAATAGTAAATAGACCATACTGAAAAAAATCTTAAAAACGTTAGTTCTTTGTAAATTAAAAAACATTTGCCATTTATCTCTTTTTCGAAAATTTAAGAATTTTAAAAATCTGCAATCTTTTAACATTTGAACTTTATTAAAATTTAATTTCAAAATCTCTTTTCCTCTCCAATTAACGCCTAAAAATACATCCATTAGCCTTAGAACTACCTAAAAAAGTAGGAAACGAAAAAAAATGTCAACACTCCAGTTAGCCAAAAATTCGTCTCATCTTAATGACCGCAGGAAATACCCAACGGAATCTCCAGTCCTTGAATATTGAGTGAGTTACGCAGTGACCACTTCACCTCATCTCGCACCCAATTGGCGACGCTTGAATCTTCACATAAACACACACACACACACCACATAGACATACACACATACAAATACACATATATACATTCCTATATTTCAGAGTACTACGCATACAGATATATAAATACAGAAATTGTATGTGTGTATGTGATATATACATATGTGTACGTGTGTGTATATATGGGACGTTTCGGCGCGATAAATCTCAATTCCGAGTTCGCGGTGGAACCACGCCTAGATCGTTTCGACATAGCGTTGTCCCACTAGTTGGTTTAAGTCGCCGAAATTTCGGGGCCGAGCATTTCTCCGATTCAGTATTTTGCTCAATTGTCGCCGGTCAACATGGCACGTGTCGCGCTTCTAGGTTGCCTACTTTTCGCGGCTTTCGCGGTTCGGTGTTATGGGATGAACCCATGTTAGTATGACTTTTTTGGTCAAAAAATAAAAAAAAAACAAAGGAAATTTTACAAAAACTGTATTTTATTAAATTGAAAAGTTGAAAAGAATTGATTTTTAGCCTTTTTTATGTTTTTATTTTATTTCTATTTTTTAAAAATAATTTAATAAAAATTGCATTAAAAAAAGTGTGTTTAATTAGTCGAATAGAATTAATTTTTAGATTGCTATTATTATTAAAATTTAATTTTTATTTCTTTTAATTTTAATTTTCCATTTTATTTTTTATTTCAATTTTTTTAACTTTTCTGAACTTTTTTAATTTTTGGAAATTGCTGTATGTTTGTGTATTGTATATATTTTTTTTGTTTTTTATTCTGTTTTTTATGAGACAATTTTTTCATTAAATTTTTTTTATTTTGCATTATTTCCTTTTTTGGCAATATAATATATGGTAAGATAAAATGTTACTTTTTTGCTAAATTCTCATTGGTTATTCAGTGCCAAAATGTGGATTAAATGAAGGATGGGCCCATTGCAAAAGCACTTGTGGAAAAACTTGTGAACATCCCGTAGGAGGAGGATGTGTTTATGTAAGTTAATTTTTTTTCTGGACGCATTTGAACATTTTATATGTGGAAAAATAATTATTTTATATTTATGCAATGTATGAAGTGGTGGAAATATGATTTTTATATGATTTTATATATTTTATATGATTTTATATATTTTTATATGATTTTATATGAAATAATTTTTAATACGATTTTTCGTGTATATATATATATGAAATGATACATTCATAATTTCTATATTCTTTACAAATTTTTGGAACAGTAAACAAATATTTTCATATTTGTTAAAATGTTTTGCTTTTTTAAAATTTATTGCTGTAAACATTATTTTTAGCTCTGCGAACCAGGCTGTGAATGCCTACCAAACTTCCTCCGAAATTCCAGGGGAGTTTGTGTGCCAGAAGCCGAGTGTCAGAAACATTCCTATATTGGATCCATTGTTCCAAGTAAAAATTTCGATTTTGTTTTTATTTAAAATCATCGTTTTACTGCATATCATGAATAATTAATTAAATTAATTTTTATTTTTTTTAGTTTTAATATCATTATTTTTTAATTATGATATTTATTACTATTTATTAATATTATTAGTGTTATTATAATTATTAATTGTTTAATAAAATTGATTATTTAATTGTTTAAATAACTGTAATATCATTATTTTGAAATAATTCATTAAAGTAATCAATTAATGCATTTTTTTAACAATCAGGTCGAGTTTGTTATGGCGAACACGAAGAGTACAAAGAGTGTAAGGACAGCTGCACAAAAACTTGTGAAAATCCACATGGAGCTGGAGCTTGCACTTATGTAAATAAAAAAGAAAATTTGGAGACATTGGAAAACACATTTTTTAAATTTAAATATATTTGTTAAATCTTTTTTTAATTAATAAATTAATTAAAAATGTTAAAATTGAAATTTTAAGTTGAAACTAAAATTGTAATTATAAATTATAAAACTATATTATTTTTATAAATTATAAAAATATTTTATAATTAGAAATTATAACAATTTATATACATTATCAAAAAGTATTTTTTATTTTAAATTTAAATATTAACATTTTAGTTAAATTAAAACGGTAAAATTTTTTTTCATTTATTTATTTTTATTTCAGGAATGTCTAGCAGGTTGTGATTGCCAAAGAAACTATTTGCGAGATGCAAGTGGCAGATGTGTTCACGAATCTACATGTTTTCAAAAACAAAACAGTCCCATAGGTATTTAATTATTTAAATTTTAATTTCAAAATTCAAATTTATGATTCTATTGAAATTTAAGTTCTAAACCAATTTTCAAATTTAATATAAGTTTAACTCCCGATATTTACAAATAATTCGATCAATTTAATTTAAGGAAATTAATTTTTTTAATTCAAATGTATTACGAAATTTAAAATTAGTTTTCCTTAGAAATTTAATTTCAATTTCAAACTGAAATTTAAGTTACATATGGCAAAATTACTAATAGAAATTTAATTTTACATTATAAAATGCAGATTTATTTTACAACCGAATTTAAATTTTAATTTCAAAATTTAATTAAAGTAACATTTTTAATTAAAATAAAAACTGTAATTTAAATGTTAATTTTAATTCATTTTCTTTATATTTTCAATGCGTTTTGTGTTTTCAAACTCAGTTAAATTACCAATGAAATTATTCTCACTTCATTTTTAACTTGTATAAAAATAGGTATAGGACCAAGATGCGTTGGTCAAAATGAAATTTGGAGTACTTGTAACTACCACTGTCCAGAAACTTGCGATACCCGATTTGAAGAAAGAGTTTGCCGAGTAAGTTTTTCAAAATATTTTTATCACAACATTTATCCCAAAATTAAATTTCAACTATTGGCCCTCGTAATCTTCCAAATATTTAAAATAAACTTCAAAAATGTTATTGATTTTTTTATTTGCCCTTAATTTTATTTTTATTTGTTATTTATTTTTTAATTATTTTGTTATTTTCATATTTTATTTATCTATTATTTTGGTTTATTATTTTTATTATTTATAATACACATTTTTGGAATGATTTAAATAATTTTCTTGCAATTAAAATTTATGTTTATAATTTAATTATAAAATTTTTAATATTGAATCCTTTTTAAATACTTCAATTGAAATAAAAAAAATTAAAAAATTAACAATTTAAAAAAAATGTTTAATTCTATTCGACTAAGTACACTCTTTTAAATGCAATTCTTATTAAATTATTTAAAAAATGATTTAGTTAAATTTAAATTATTTAGTATAAAAAATTTAAATTATTTAGTTAAATTTAATTTTGTTTGACCTTCAATCACTTTGAAAATTTTCTAAAATATTGTTTTATAACAAAACAAAATTGTTCACATTGTAAAATTTATTTTCAAACTCAAGAACGAATTCTGATTTGTGTTTTGATAACTTCTATTGTGACTCCGTCGACGTTTCAGGGATGTAACGCAGGGTGTGTATGCAAACCCAATCATTATAGAAACAATAATGGGGTCTGCGTCCACGAATCCGAATGCCCCATTGTGCATCACCAAAACCCCATTGTACCTCACCATAACCAGTTCAACAAAGGTATTTCTGATGGAATTTAATCAGTAACTTGTTGTTTCATAATGAACAAACAAAGAATATTGTACGAAAAATGTTTTCCAGGTCAATGTCGAGGACCAAATGAAGTTTTTGCGCAATGTAAGGACACTTGCCAAAAAAGTTGCGAACGTCCTAATGGAAGAGGAATTTGTACTCAGGTAAAACTTGTTATGAATTTTTATATAAAAATAAGTTTAAGCATTGTAATTTGAAATTCAATTTTAATTTAATCAAAAATAAAATTTAATTAAATTGATTATAAAAAATGTTTTTTAAAATGGAATTAATTAAAAAATAAAATTTTAATTTTAACTTGATTTTTATATTACAACTTTTATTTCAACTTAAAATATTAATTACATTTTAGCTTAAAATTGAAATTGAAATTGCTGAATTATTTTTTTTACTTTAAATAAATTTTTTTTAATTGTAATACAGTTTGTTTATTTTATTTTTTGTTTATTTTTAATTTTACTTGTAATTTAGTTATTTAAAAATTATTATTAAAATACAAATAAAATTTAAAATTTAAATATATATATAAAAAAATTGTAAAAATTTAACATTTTTGTTATTTTTGCAGGAATGTCGTACAGGATGTGACTGTTTACCCAACTACTACAGAAATCCATTTGGGGAATGTGTTCACATCTCGGACTGCCACTTATACAAAAATACTCGGACATAATATTAATTTAATTATTGTAATGATTAATATTATGTCGAATGTTCAAAATTAAAAAGTTAAACATTTTTTAAACATCGTATTTTTTTCAAATTTCCTACCAAAAATTGTTAAAAATCAAAATGTTTTGACATATGTTTAATTTTCAATTGCATTTAAATTTTCAATTTCATTTTAATAAAATAAAATACAAATTATTTTATCTTTAAAATAAAATTAAAATTAATTTGCATAAAATTAAAAATGAAAAAGAGTGTGTTGTATTATTGCTTTTTTACTTCCATTTTGAGGTCAAAATTTGAAAAAATGAAATGAATGAAAATGAAAAAAACGTTATTTTGTGAAATTAATAAATTAGTGATTTTTGAAGCATTATTTATTTCCGCACTAAATAAATCTTGATAATTTCAATGCAAACCTCGTATTGGCTGACTCATTATTACAAGACAGATAAAAAAAACGGAGGCCCACTTTTCCCCAAAATAAATTTAAATTCAGTTCACTGGAACCATGTTTTGAGTTTTCTTATTTTTATTTCTTGTTTTTCGGTTTTATTTAATGCAAAAATTCAATTTCAAGTAAGCAATGAGAATATATTCATATTTTGCAATTTCATTTTTTAATTTTAATTTTTAAATGATTTTTTTTGTGAAAAACGTATTTGAAAAAACTCCAATAACATAATTTTATAATTTATTAAAAATTAATTTCCTACTTTCCAAATTGTCAGTTTATTTTGTACCTATCATTTAGAAGTTATTATTTTATTATTAATTGTATTATTTTGTTAATAATAATACAATTATTATTAATTTTATTATCAATTTCTGTCGACGAGAATGAAATTCTAAAACTGCCAATTGACTGTGAAAAAAATTCTTCAATAGTCTTTCTACGGGACATTTATTTGTGAAAAGACCAAACCTTAAGAAAGTGTTATAAGGTATACATACAAATTGTGAATTTCTGAAATAAAAGTCGTATGCATGTTGAGAAACCTTTACGTAACGTTACGACTAAAGTTTTCAAATGTAATTTGAACAATTGGTATTTCATAATTTTTTTTATGAAACTGATGTCTGTTCTGAGGTCTGAATTACGATCGAAAATTGAGTTTTTATTTAAGTGTTGAAATTTAATTAAATAATTAAAATTGGTTTTGAAAATTAGACGCATTAGGTTTGCTGACTATCTTAAAGAGACCTTCCCTAATGGAACGCAAACCTCAAAACGTTTTATAAACGTTTAATTTACGTTTAAATATTTATTAAACGTTTATAAAGCGCTTAATTTACGTTTAAACTTTTATTAAACGTTTATAAAACGTTTAAAAATATATTTTCTAAACGTTTATCAAACGTTTTATAAAAGTTTTATAAACGTTTCATTCCGTTGAGGTTTTATAAGAACTGAAATGAGATCTGATATAACATTTGAAATGAGATTATTTCGTCACAACAATAATTCTGCTTAAAAATTGTAGAATGCCATTGTAAAATGTAGTATATAAATAATATATCAATTGTTAAAAATATGTTTATTAAAGGCCTTAATTTTGAATCAATAATTAATTGTAACTCTTTTTATTTGATCGTTTTTATTAACCAAAGCGGTCGGACTCCGTTTTCGTTAATAAGAAGGTTTGTTTACATTTTCAGGTTAGGAGTTCTCGCACTCAAAACTAAACCGAATGAAGACTAAATCGAATTTCAGTCTGCATCAAATAACCATGCGATCAAACGTTTGCTTACCTTACACCGCAACAAAATTTAGGAAAATCGGCGCCCGACGAACTGGCGGTTCGCGTTGTTCGACATGATCGACAGAGTGCGCGCGCAACTGTCACTATTTCAAATGGCGAAACATGTTTCACTATCTAAACAGTAAAACTTCACTAATCATTTTGAATTTTAGCTATTAATCGCGCCGTACAATTTTCTCAGTGTATGAGATCTGCCACCGGATCTGAAATCAGCTCCGAAGTGATATCCAATCTAAAAATTTGTTTTTCCTTTAATATTTGCAGATTTCCAAGAGATGGCGCTGCGACTCCAACACAATTGAACTTTAAGGAGACTCTCCACAAAAATGGCTATTTTCGTCAATTTTAATCCAATCTAATTGATTTTTTGGTGTTTCGTAGAATTTAGGCCCCGTAATAATAAATCTGTAGCGAAAACCCCTCAAAATCAATTGTATATTATTAATTAACAAAAAGTTGTAAAAAACCTCAGTTTTCATCAAGTTAGTCGGAGCTCAAATTACAATCAATTTTATTGTTTTTAGCGCCATTTTGTTTGCTAGTAAGAAGATAATAAAAATTACGGACGGATTTTTAATAACTATCACCAAACAAAAGTTATCAACAATAAAATGAAAAGATACCAAAAATGTCATTTTTGCGTCGAAAGTCCCCTTAAACAGATTAAACTAACCAAAAAATTCAGTCTTCATCGACGGTAAGAAAAACACCGAATTTTCCAAAAATAAAAAATAAGAAATAAAAAATTCAAATTAAACAAATGTATAGTCAACTTCCTGAATCTCTACAACAGAAACGTAACTTTATCTTTAATAACAAATGTCAATGTGAACCGCAAATAGTGACCTGCACTTTTTCACCTGACGTAAACCGCCCTTGTATACATATGTATATAAGACACATATTTTCGTACATTTGTCATCTCGAATGAAGCAGTTCAGATCTTTTTTATCATGTCCGGAATTTTTCGATTTTTGACGATAATGATCCTTCTTGCATTGAGTGAGTATTTTTATGGCAAAAATTAAATAAGTTGAAATCAATACAGTTTTAGTTAATTTTAGTTTTTTCATTAGAATTAACAATATTTTTAATTTAAAATTTGTTATTTATTAGTTTCTTAATTAAAAAATTGTTTTTAAATGTTTTAATAATAAATAATAAAAATAAATAATAATACATAATAAATACAAAATGTGTCATTTTAATTTAAAATTTTATTTTTGGGAGAAAGAAAAGATAATTAAAAACTTAATTGTTCATAGTCGTTTGCACAGCTGCGGATTATTTATGCACACAAAATGAGACATACAGTTCTTGTTTCTCTTGCGAACCAACTTGCACGAATTTGAGGCCTCAATTGTGCTCAAATGTAAGTTTTGGAAATTTTTTTAATTCTAAAATACATTTTTCAAACAAAATCTCATTTTTCCACATTGGCAAAAACCTACCATTTTCAATCTAAAAAAAGTAAGAATTTATCTCTTTCTTAAAAAACATTATAAACAATCTTTTTGTAATAATTGTTACTATTGATTAGAAATTGAAACTACGCAATCTAAGAAGACAAATCTGTCCACAAAAGTGAACAGTCGTAAGAAAACTTGTCATTTTCGGCCGACGATGTTCAATAACTGTAATTGAAGTTCGCGCCAATAAGTCACTCAGATCGAGGTACATTTTTTCTTTCAATATGTTTCCTTCTTTTATAGCTGTGTCACAGCGGTTGCCACTGTAAAACGGGATACGTCCGAAATCCGGATCGACGCTGTTTCCGGCCCGCTGATTGCTAAAATTAATCATCGAAAAAAACGTCATTCGCACCCTTCGCTGCAATGTATATACCTCGTCTTGTAATTTGAAAAATAATTAAATTTTTTACACTTTACTCTCTGTGCAATTAATTAAAAAATTAATTAACAAAATTTTATTTTTATATATTTTTAATTTTATTTTATATTTTTTTATTTTGGTATTATTAAATAATTGCGAAAATCACTGATTCGCCAATAAAAATTTGGAATTCATAAAAAGTTAACTGCTTATGACAATAATTTTTGGTTTAATACTTTCTACATTAGTAAAACATTATAAATATGTTTTAAAAATCTGCGATAGAGGGCGTCTTTTTGAGAAAATGAGGAAATAATATCTCACTGCCTTACCGGCAGAGTGACGCTGTCGGTAAGGAAGATCTTATTTCGCTTTCCGAATATTTAAATTTCATCTCCATCTAATATTTCTACTATGCGAAAATGTATACAAAAATGGAGACAAAACTCTATTTCTTAAGGGCATTCCTTAAATCTACATTACCGACTTAGTAAAAACTTTGACATTTTTCTATTTTTTCTATTTTTGTTATAACAAATTTTATTAACTCTATCAAAATATCAAATCTCGAAGGATATATATCAAAACACAATATTATATCAGAACATTAAATATGCTGTTTCTTAAGGTCGATAAAGTAGAATTTTAATTTTACCTTATCGATCGGGATAAAATCTCTATTCATCAAATCGCCTTTAAAAAATAATACAACCTCCCAAATCACTGAAACATCATTAAATTACGTTTTTTAATACAACCCTAACCTCACTTTTTAATAAATTAAAATGTATTAAATTTTTTATTTATTAAAAAGTTTATTTTAGCTGGTTACCCGCCTTAATTAACTCGAAATCGCGGTTTCGCGAAGTCGCAACTTGCGATTTGAATTGCAGCAGGGCAGACCCCGTGTGACCGCAGCAGTTAACCTAACCTAAGCGGTTTTATGAGTTTTATGGGTTTAATTTCGAAACGGACTGTAGCGTATAATTTTGCATATTCCAGTGTCCCCCGGTTGTCCACGCGAAATTTAGGGGTTGCCACGCATTGATCTGCCGAGACCCGGATCCGTCACTCGCCGGACGAAGGCGGAATTGGAGGGTAGAAAATGTTTCGGAGTTTGGGAAAGTGAGGGCGAGATTGCTTGAGTTTGCTGCAGGAATTTCGGGAGGAATTCGTTTTGTTTGTTTGTAATTGTTTTGGAGATAGAAAAAGGGAGATTTTTCGTAGCGGGCGCAAAAGTGGGACTTTCTGCACTTGGTAAGATCAATTTAAAAAATGCTACTTTCATCAGTTAAATTGCATTGGAAAGAAAATTGAAAAGAAGAAAAAGGAAAACTATTTTGCATCGTTTGGAAATTTTTTCATGGTTGTCAAGAAAAGTAAATATTTTCTACATGGCTTAGGAAAAGTGCAATTTCCAATCCTAGTTTGGAATGTGTTGGTTTCCATACCAAGTACAAAAGTGTTATTTTCTCCACTACGTAAACAAAACTTTATTTTCCACATGAAGTATGAAAAAAAGGGTTTTCCACAAGTTAAGGAAATCGTTCTTTTCCACACTGGGTTCAGAAAGTGTTATTTTCTTCACTGGATCGGAAAAGTGCCATTTTTCACACTAGTCCGGAAAGTGTCATTTTCCACACTAGTTCGGAAAAGTACAATTTTCCACAATAGTTAGGAAAAGTGCCATTTTCCACACTAGAAAGGAAATAAACATTTTTCACACTAGTTACGAAAAGTGACATTTTCCACACTAGGAATGAAAAATTTCATTTTTCACACTGAGAAGGGCAAGTGCCATTTTCAACACTGAGAAGGAAAAGTGACATTTTCCATACTAGTTCGAAAAAAGGTTGTTTTCTACACTATCAAGCAAAAGTTTTATTTTCCTCACTAGTTAAAAAATGCCATTTTCCATATGAGGAAGGAAAAGTGCCTTTTCCCACATTAGGAAGAAAACTAACATTCTTCACACTACTGCAGAAAGGTAGCATTTTCCACACTAGGGATGAAAAATGCCATTTTCCATACCGAACAAGAAAAATGCCATTTTCAATGCTGACGTCTTCCACACTAGTTCGAAAAAGGTTAATTTTCCACACTATGAAGCAAAAGTGCTATTTTCCTCATTAATTCAAAAAATGCCATTTTCCATACCAGGAAGGAAAAGTGCCTTTTTCCACGTTAGGAGGAAAACTAACATTTTCCACTCTAGGAATGAAAAGTGCCATTTTCCACACTGAGAAGAGAAAGTGCCATTTTCAACACTGAGAACGAAAAGTGACATTTTCCACAATAGTTCGGAAAGCGTCACTTTCCGCACTGGTTCGAAAAAGTGCCATTTTCTCACTAGACTAGAAACGTGCCATTTTCCACACCTGGTAGGAAAACTGCTTCTTTCCACACTATTTGTTAAGTCTCCTCCCCACCAAATTGCAAAAAATCCACTTTTTGCGATTTCCAAAATTCCAAAATTGTTTTTTCTAACTCATTGGGGGGGGGGGGGGGGGGGGGGGGGGGGG
>JABFPB010005248.1:0-13587 GCA_022817645.1 Ceratoteleas bidentatus
ATCATCTAAAATTATTCTTTTGAAGATTAGTTGACATTACATATGTACATTGGAATGATATACATATCTGGACTCGTAAATATAAGGCCTTCTATTTTGGACTGTTTTAAGTTATTGGCAACTTGTAAAGTGGCCAATTAACACAGTTGTACATAATTTTGAAAGTTGGGACTCTGCCAAAGAATAGGCAATATAAACTCTAATCTTCATAAATATTTATCGTTTGTGTTAAGAGAAGTGGATCGGATATATAATTCATAGAAATTAGGCTGTAGAAATTGAATAATGTGTTCGAAATCATTTAAGTGATGAACTGAAATGGGTTTTGAAGTAACAACCAGTGGCTTTGAAGGAATGCTATTCGAGGGTATTTTACTTTATTTTATTTGTAAAATTAATTCGAGTGTTTGTATTAAAGTATTAATAGTCATTGGAATGACTGTTTCGTCTCTATCAAATGCATGCAACACTGGTGTGTATATATACTGAATTTCCTTGAAGTTATCAGCATAAATGGGGGAAAAATGCTAAAAATGATATTTTTGCAGATCTGACGAAGCTATAATTGACTCTTGCAACATTTTTCAATGCAATCTACATTTTTCTTTACAAAAAGAAAATGATTTTTATGGAGACGAAAATATAAAAAATATTCAAATAAAATAAATCAATTAAATCTTTTTTCAAAGAAAAAAAAAATTACAACCCCAATATGATAACTGAATTACGATAATTATAATACCATATGAACTTACTTTAAACAGGCTAAAAGTAGGGCTTTTGCGAGATTTTTCTTACATTAACATGAATAACTTTTTTTTAAAATTAAACAATCAAAATTCTGCCTGACCAATCTATTCATTATTAAATGCTAAACATTTTAACGAAACCTTATATATATGTGATATATATGTGCTATATAAAGTCATATATACTATATATATACATATATATGTAAACATTTTGTATAGTATAATTACATAATTATGATGCGTAGAATTAGCTACAAAATTAACTGTGAAACAGTAAGTATAAACATTAACAAATAATGTATTATTTGCGAAAATGTTTATTTATTCCTACAATCTATATTTAGACTGCAATCACACAGTTGCTCTATGATTATTTTTTCAGTCTTATAAGAGAATCAGTAATTTCAAGATTAGAATAGTTTCATTATAACATATAAAAACTAGATATAAAATATAACTTAATAACACTTATTAATAATATAACAAGAATTAATAAATGCGATATCGTTATTAATACTAGAAAATATAATACTAAATTGCACGTGTTTTCAGATAGAAAAAGTTTAAATGTATATATAAACTATATATGTCCTATATATACCACATATACATATAAAAAATATGAAATCTATACGTACGTTATATTTACGGTATATATACGGTTATATGTAAGGCAAATATACCCTATGTATAACAATTTATATACGACATATATAACACCTCATTTATATATACGCCATATAAGTGACACATAAGGTTTATATACGCTATATATAAGCATCATATGCCATTTTACTTGGTTATGAAAGGCTGTGATTTATACCATCATTATATTTGATTGATTTAAATCAAATAAATCGATTTATTTGTTTTTCTCGCCGATTGCAGTGGCTCCACCTACAGCAAGGCTTCGCAAGAGATGAGCCTCGACGAGAGCAACAAGGGCCACCAGTTGTTGCGCAAAATGGGCTGGGGTGGCGCTGGGCTCGGCGCGAACGAGCAGGGCATCGAGGCGCCGATCTCCGGCGGCGAGATCCGCGACCGAACCGACCAGTACAAGGGCGTCGGGGTCAACCTCAACGACCCCTACGAGAACTTCCGCAAAAGCAAGGGCCAGGCCTTCATCACGCGGATGAAGGCCCGGGCGGAGGAACGCGCCGAGGAGCGCGGCGATCGCGACTGAATCCACGATATTTCGGGGCGCCACCTGGTGGCAAAACCGGGAATCGCATCAGGGCTAGATTTTTTGCTTCCAAACCATAGTTTGGAAGCAAAAACGGGGAAGAAATTGGGGAAGAAATCCGAAAATCCATTGAAATTCGAGTTTCGGGAAAGTCCCGCTAGGTGGCGCTGGTGTAAATATGCTCTTTTCGCGAAAAATGGCTGGAAATGGGAAATTTCTGTCCACTTTTCTTTCTTATTGAAGGTTTGGTGAAAAGAGGGATAGAAACAAATATTTTACATTACCGCCACCTGCCGTGATTTTCTGAAAACTTGCATTTCGGAAGGAAATTCCCCTCGTATGGTTGTCCGACGAAACAAACGCATTTTTGGGAAGTTGTAAATATGTGAGTGCGTACTTAGGTCCGCCATTTTTCAGCCGCCATATTGGATCCCGAACCCTTTTCCCTCTTTTTTCCTATTACGCTGCGATGTTTGTAAAAAGCGCACTGAAAATGTACATTTATACGACTAGGCAATAAATTTCTGCGGAATCGAAAAATCGGCGACCGCTTCCGATCCCGATAGCGAAACCGCTCGAATCCACCGACGAACCAGTTCGACGGCGATAACGGCGAGCAAACAAAAGTGGAAACGCGATTGCGAGTCTGTGTTTACGTTGGGGAAAACGGGAAATGGTGGGGGAAAGTAAGGTTGGTTAAGAGTTAGTTTCATGGGAAATGGTCTCTTAACGTTTACTGGATTTAGAGTAAATTTTACTATACCCTAAAATAATCACGTATCGTTTGAAAAGAGTCAATGTAATTCCCATTTGGTATGGTAAATTTTAAGAGAAACGAAGATTCGCAGACTGAGACAAATGCTATTAAACCGCAATGTCTTAATTGGCTGCAACTGATTTTCAGTTGCCAACTTCACAATCCAAAATGCGTGAATTAGTTTGTAATTACTAAACGTTGCATTTGGTTTTTCGATACTTGAATTTCAATTCACGAATACGAGTGTTGAATATTTATTTTCTATTTCAACTAGAACCCACAATTTTGACTGTTTTTATAACTTATTAGTTAACTTTCAGCTTCGTTTCAATTGGTTCAGCCACTTTACCTTAAGGTGGCGCTGTTGCTGAGTTTAAGAATTAAGGGGAGACTGGTTGAAACGAGCGAACTTTTTCTGGCACCGAAATGTCCTCTTTTACGCCCAAAAATGTAAAAATTAATTTTAATACGCCGAGAAACGTTACTGGAGTTAAGTTATCATTATGTAAATATACCATGTACATTTTTAATTACATTCTTCAATTAAGAAGTCGAACTGGATTTTTTTATCATTCTCCCACAATTTTTTCAACTCTCTTCTATCCATTTCTAATCAATACTTATGCAGGATATATATATAATAACCCGTAAAGACATCGAACATGGAATCTATGTGGATTATACGTAGACGAACATTCAGACGAAGATTGACGTTTTCCACGCCGAATCTACGTATTTTAGAGGTGATCTGTTAGGGAAATGGCGATCCTGCCAGGATCGCCAGGGGAAATAAGTGCCGATCCTAAAAAATCTGCCACTTAGTTTTAGGGAAAACAATTTTTGCCGCCTCGAAATCCAGCGACTGAATTGTCCGCGATCCATCTCGGGTCGGAGGTCACCGAGGCGACCTCTGGACGCGCTTTTTGTCGGCGAAAGCCGTCACTCTGCGTGCAAGCTCTCTTGCCGCGTTTTTTGCGCGAACGTGATGGCGCGCCGGTCGCTCACGTTTTCGCGTTATCGCGGACGATCCGGTCGCCGTTCGCGGCATCGGGCGAACGTGACTTTTGACTTCGCAGGAATGTCCCAGATAAGGAGGAACCCGCTCGGACGATAAGCGGTGACGGCGCATTGTGCTGCGTCGGCGGTATCGGCGGCGGCGACTTTTTTCTCAATGACCGCCGGGGGAATGGCGCGTATGAATTGTTTTGTGAGCAGTCGCGATTTTTGCAGTTTTTGAGGTCATGCAATTTTTGTTTTTATTTTTGTGGTTGGGACTTTTACGAATTGCGTTTGTGATGGAAGGGTCACAAAAGTAAAAACCGAATCAACATTTTTTTGGGAGATTTAAAGTTTTGTGATGTCGACTAGCGGGTTGGGGTTTGTGTGATCACAGTCACAAATTGTGATGTGAGAAAAAGAACTGATTTGTGTTGTCTTTTGAACGTGGAATTGAAACTTTTGTGATTGTGAATACAAAAATAGTTTGTGATGTTTATCACAAATCACAAAAAACAATTTTTATGATGTTGATTACGTAAATAAGGGATTGTGATGAGTGTTACAAATTGTGATGTCGCAAAGGCGACTGATTCAAGATTTGTTTGAATTTAAAGTTGTGTGATGTCGACCGGCGGGTTGGAGATTGCGTGATCACAAAAAACAGATTTGCGTTGTCTCTTGAAAGTGGAATTGAATTGAAACGAAATATTTCAATACAATTCCCTATTTTCGTTCAATGAAATAAATTAAACAAATATAGGGGGTTGCAAAGGAATATGATATCATAAGATTATGTCACAAGCTAGTTGATTCGGTTTGTCGTTAGAAACTATAATTAGAACTTTTCTTTTGATTTTGATTGCAAACATAAGCTATTCTGATGGATATCATACATTGTGATGTCAATAAAAAAATGTATCGACAATTTTTTAATTGGAACGGGACCTTTTGTTATGATTTTGATTAAAAAATAAAGGGTAGACGATCACAAATTGGGAAATCACAAACTAATTGATTCCATCTTGTTTTAAAATTGAGATTCGGAAATTAAAGATTACGATGGGAATTACGATTCGTTTTAAATTCGATCACAAGCTGAGATTTCACAAAATTACTTTAAACTTTCTATTTGAAAATTACGATTTCTAGTTCCGTTGTGACTTTGCTCGGCTAATGAAAATCTCCTATCACAACGATAATTTGTGACACAATCGCAAGTTGTGATACCCATTTAAGATATTACAACTACTATTTGTGATGTAATGATCACAATGTCTGATTTTCCAAAAATGCATTGTTCATTCTTATTGTGATAAGGGAAACTGGTTGTGATCATCACAATTTGCAACATGGCAACATCGATTCCTTACAATACATTTCACATCGAAAGAAATACTACAAGCTCAGATAATTGTCATTTCACATGAAATTATTATCACAACCTCTTTGTGACTTATTCGATTAAAGTTTGTGATAATCACAAACACCGACGAAATTGACATTACTAAGATAAATTTCTACTCCTCTCATCACAATACTCTTTTTTACATGTTTGTGATCTAAAACCGTGTTTGTGATGCTAATGTAAAAAAATTGGAATTGAAAATCGTTTGTAAATCGCTGCAACGTTTCTTCAACGTCGAATCGTCCTTCGAATCGAACAGTTTTGCTCGGATTAACAGTAAAGTTGGTTCCAGTAGGTCACAAGGGATGTCGCCAGACCGATTTCTCGCGGGGAAAAGAAATCGGGGAAAGAAACCGGCCGGTCGCAGTCCAGCCACGTCGCCGTTGCGAGATTCGGGCGTTGCGACACTAAGGACCAAACGAACGGCACATGCGTGACACGTTTCAAGTGGCGAAATAGCGAGGCTTTCGACTTGCACGTTTGCCTCGCTGTCATCGCCTCGGCTGACTCATTTCTGCGTGCCAAAATGAATCACCACTATCGTCAGTCAGTTTGTGATCAGAATTGTTTGCGACGTTCTGCATTTTTTATTACTATCTTTTGATTTGTAAAGTGGAAATGATTTGTCGGAAAAATGGTAATTTCCATTACGATGCGAGACATTGTCGACTTTTTATCACGAATGAGAAAGCGAGTTTTTTTTTCACTTGTTGGAACTAATTAAAAAATGCTTACTTATACTTGTGTAGAAAGTGATCATTTTTTCAACAGTTAAAAAAGGGATTGCTTATTTCACGAGTGAAACCATTTCATTTTTTTGTAACCAGTTGGAAAAGTAATCAATTTTTATACTAGTGAGAAATGGCTCAATTTCTCTACTGGTGGTAAAATCGAGTATTTTTCAAACATTCATTAGGGGAAGAAAGATCATTAGTTAGAAAATAGCAAATATTTTCTAACTAGTGAAGAAACGGTGGTTTACTGGTGATAAAATGTCTCACTTTTTGCACTACTGATAAAAAATCGAAGTTTTTTCACTAGTGAAAAAAGTTTCTCTTTTTGCACTAGTGAAAAAAGGTCTATTTTTC
This sequence comes from Ceratoteleas bidentatus, assembly GCA_022817645.1. Lineage (NCBI taxonomy): Eukaryota > Metazoa > Arthropoda > Insecta > Hymenoptera > Scelionidae > Ceratoteleas > Ceratoteleas bidentatus. The sequence continues at coordinate 6,185 of JABFPB010005248.1, forward strand.
CAAAGCGCCAAACTTCCCAAATCTCGACAGGACGAAACCGGATCTCGTTCGCGAGCGGAAGTCCATTTTTAGCGCCCGTCTCGAAATACTCTAAATGCATTCCGCCGCGCAATGTAGGCGACGTATTTTTATTCCGCTATCGTCGTCGGGAGAAAGCCGCGCTCATTGTTCATATCAATTCGGACTGAATTGAGACGTCCGATTGACGATCCGCGATTTGAAATGGCGGAAATTCGAGCAAACTCAAACTGCAGCTGATTTGGGGGGAAAACGTGGGAATTTAAAAAATGGCAATTTTTTTAATTTGTAGAAAATATCTTAAAATTATTTTAAATTGCATTTTCATACATCCAAATGTTTTTAATGGAAAATCAGCTGAAAAATGCGTTCTTCCAGCTGGGATTCAAACCCACAACCTCCGACGCAAAAGTCTAAAGGTATAACCACTTGGCCAAAGTCGTTTACCTATAAGACTCCCTGAAAAGTTCTATTTTTATTGGAATTTTAGTTTTGTCACTTTGGCCCAGTGGTTATGCAATCAGACTCCTACATTGAAGGTCATGGGTTCGAATCCCAGCTACGACAACGAATTTTTTTCATCTTGTAGTGTAACAAATAATTATCAGTGCGGGTGCAATTATTAAAAATATCTTAGAATGTCTTTAGATATTTTATGAATTTCCCAAACTTTGGCATTTTTCTACCAAATCAATCGCAATGTCAGGATTAGTGCCTTAAGTAACAATCAGGATTTCTCACTTTTAATTGTCGAAAATTGGCTGAAAATTTGCGAAACCACGGCGTTAATGCAACAACGATTTCGCGTCATCTATTTGTCGACTAAATTTAAACTCCTGATCTAGAATGCGCCGGAAATGCATTTACTAAATTGCCCCTTCGGGAAACCATAAAATTCACTGGCAAAACATTCACATTTTTCTCGTATAGGAAATTGCAGATTTATTATTCATATACTAAATTCTGAAGGATTATTGGTGAGAGTGAAAATTATTAATTTTTCTGAGAAACAATCTCCTTTTTCAAACAATTCCTTAAAAAATGAATTAGATGATTTTAATAAATATTTCGTTATATTTAATTATAATAATATTTCAGTATAATAAATTATATTAAAATCTTTTTTAAATTTAATTATATAAATTATATTAAATTTTTTTTAATTTAATTATAATAAATTATATTAAAATTTGTTTTTAATTTAATTGTATTAAATTATATTAAATTTTTTATGTAATTATAATAACAAACGGATTTTCTGTGGAACAATGCCGAATTTCCCGCGCACGATTTCCCGTCGGAAATCCCGGAATTCCACGCGTAAACGGCGTGCAACCTGTCGCCGTAAGTGTGTAAGTGTTGCGCGCGAGCGGCGGCCGCGTTACATTCCACGTGACGGCGGAGAAGGGCACGCCTCGGCCGCCAAGTCACGCGTTCGACCACGCTTTGGCTCGCTCGCGTGTGCCGCGGGGTTCGACGATCACCGCTCGCGCCAAGAAAAACATATTTTCGTTCGCGGCGCATTTTTTCCCGCTCCGCGTGTCTCAAGGAGAAGGATTGCCGGGCTTGAATGGACGCGGCCAGGTGAATTACGAACGGCGTGAATAATGCCGTCGTCACAAACGTGCGAACGCAACTTGTGACGCAACGCCGCGAAATTCGATTCGCGCCTAGTAATGCATCAAAACTAATGAGGGAAAAAAGGTGTCACAACATTTTTGTGATACATCACAAAAGTAATCAAAGAGAAAAAATGTCACAACATTTTTGTGTTACATTACACAACTGATCAGAGAGAAAAAGGTGATGTCACATTTTTGTGATACGTCACAACAGTAATCACAGAGAAAAAATGTCAACAATTTTGTGATACACCGCACAACTAATCAAAGAGAAAAAGATGTCAACATTTTTGTGATACCAAAAAGCTATTCTATCGGTTTTGTGATGACACAAAACATTTCATCTAGTTTTTTTATCAAAAAACCATTTCATCTAGTTTTTTTATCAAAAAACCATTTAACTAGTTTTTTGTATCACAAAACAATTAAACTAGTTTGTGTATCACGAAATCATTTAAGTAGTTTCGGTATCACAAAATGATTCAAATACTGTTTTGATATCATAAAATTAGTTTTGTAATACAGATTGATTAGTTTACGATATCGCTGTGATGTGATATTCGATGTTTTAAGTGGGATTACATTTTGCACAGGGAAGTGGTTTTTGATTAAAATCACAATTGTGATATTAACCTCGATTTGTGATGTCATACTAATCAATATACATTTTCAAACAACGTACCATGTGATGAAGGTACAAATATATTGTTTGTGACATCGCTATCACAATTTGTGGTTTCCTAACATTAATGTAATCCCACCTTCATTGCGATTCGTTATATTTGTGATAAATACTTATCTTTAAGACCATTAGACTATCACAATGGGTGATAAGTTTATTTGTTGTGACGATTTTATCACAATTAGATGGAACATCAAAAAATACGAATCACAACTTTTATTTATCTTATTTATTTGTAAGAAAATGCGTTTGTAATGATTTCTCGTGATGTCACAATCTATCGATCATTTTCCAATCCATCATAAAAATGTCTCCACAAATTCGTCTGTGAAAAGTTTTTCCAATGTATAAAAATAATATCTTCCTCCTATTCAAACCGTATCACAAAAGAAGGTTCTCTTTGATTCATCGCAAGGTTTTTTTTCGTTGGGCATTACAAAACGTAGCCGTTTCAGATACCCAGATAGGAAAATTTTGCAATATTTGCAGCATGTTAACGCAATTTTATTTTATTGCATCCATTCCATATGAACACTACACCCGATTTCGGCATATATGGGCAATTTTTGTACAACTTTAGACGTTACATATATGTTTTCCCATGAGGGTAGTTAATTGATAAAATCTCTTAATTAATGCTGCTCGCTGATCCCCAGCAGTTGCCTGCATCACGAAAATGCAAATGCTTCTGCAGTCTCCGTGGAAAATGAAGCCGATCGAATCCACTGAGAGATGTGGAATTTACCCAATTCCAAATGTTAATTACACGTGATAATCTATTACTCATGTTCAGTGTTATTCTAGTATGCATCATGCATTAGATATTATTAGACAAAAGTGAGGAAAAAAATAATGGACATACAGGTGCATTCATGCATACTTTAATGCTAATTGAAAAATGCTTTGAACGCGACAATCGGTTTAGGAATGTCATTGTCCTTTGAGCAATTTAGATGGCAAAAATTTTGACCGCTCGGACATTAATTAAATTAATATAAATAATACAATAAAAATAATTTACAAAAATAAAAATAATAATAATAAATAAATGAAAATAAAATAAATAAAAAAATTAAAAAAATAGAAAAATATATTTTTTTTGTAAACATTTTTAATTGCTTAGAAAATAATTAAATTAATATAAATAATAATAAAATAAAAATAATACAAAATAATATTACAAATTTGAATAAAAAGTAAATAAAAAAAATATATAATCAATAAAAAATCAAAATAAATAATAATGGTTTGTATAATCATTAAAATACTTTTAGTATTTTTTATTTTTTAAGTTTTTATGTTTTTTTGTAAACTTTAAAATATTTACCGATATTTTAGCGAAGGGACAAAACGCGAGATGGTTTTTTGGAATTCATTTTCCGACATTGCAGAGCGTTCCGTCGTGGTTTGCATACAAACGGGGTTCGCTCCGAGTAACCGGTTGCTCGAGCCAATTTATGGGTTCGGATTACAAAACTAATTCGTTCGCAGCTGCGCCGCGATCATTAGCATTTAGCCGCAAGAATTCGCGGATTTGTACGTCGACGCGGCGTTTTTCCAATACGTTTGCCAGACGACTTTAATTATCGCGCGGCACTGTCGGACGGGTATTTATGCGTTGGTTCGGTAACGGAAAATCGCTATTTTAAAGTCGAAACAAATGGTAAATATTGAAAATAATTGTTTTCAACGAAAAAATTAGAAAAATCCTGATTTTTTTACCTAAAGTCCAGTATTCTAAAAAGTAATTTTAAATTACCAAAAAGGCACATTCAAATTCAAAATCTCCAAAAGTCATATACAAGTCTCCAAAAGTTCAAAAACGAATTTTAAATTTCAAAAAGTCACATTAAAATTCCTAAAAATTCAAAATCAAATTTAAAATTCTTAAAAATCGTATAGAAATTTCCAAAAATCCAAAAACAAATTCAAAATCCCCAAAAATCATATACATATTTAATTAAATCAAAAGAAAATTCTAATTTCCAAAAAGTCCAGTTCCCAAAATTAAAAACAAATTTAAATTTTCAAAAACAAGTACAAGTGCAAAAACTGACATAATTTCTCATATGAAAAATCATGTCAGTTTACACACCCCCTAAGTATTGTGTAATTGGGCATTACAATTCTTAGGGGTGTGGATCGGCCACGCGCCGCAGAAATAGAAACTCCGCGCGTATCGGGTAACATCGACAGTCGGACGAAGGTCGCGCGCGAAGTGGAGCAGCTCGTTTATTTGCAAACTAAATCGCGCGCTCGCATTGCAAAATAAACCGGCGACCGGTGCACCTGCCGATCCGCGCGACCATAAATCCCGGGACATCGACTTCGCCGCGGAAAAAAGGAGGAACGCCGATTGATCGGCGAGGAATGTTTGCGTTGTCGCAATTAGTTTGCTGAGTTTCGATTCGAGGAACGTGATTTATCGGTGTTTTCAGAGATACGCTTTTGAAAATATTTTTTGCATTCAGAATGAATTAAAATGAAATGTATAGGTTAATAAGAATGAACAATCCATCATTTGCGTATAAACGTAGTTTATATGGGTAATATGAATTTAAGGAATGATGTATGGTCATATATTATTAGATTAACACCTTTGGAATGAAAAATCCTTTCATTTGAGTACAAACACGGCTATGTTAGGAGCATTTTACAAAATTTTCAAAAAACTCGAAATTTTCAAAAATTTACTGGTTTTCTGAAATAAACCAAATTTAATTGTGTTTGTATTCAAATTTGAGGGAATATAAAATGCTTTAATTTGACTACCATTTCGGCTATGTTTGAAATATTTTACGTAGTTTTCAAAAAACCTGAAATTTTCAAAAAATGTTTGGTTTTTTTAAATAAACCAAATACAGTCGTGTTTGTACTCAAATTTGAGGAAATATAAAATGCTTTAATTTAACTACCAACTCGGCCTTGTTTGGAAGATTTTACGTACTTTTAAAAAAGATACTCATATAGTTGTAATATGGTTGTAAACTAAATTCGAACGACAACAGCAATAACGGTTTGCAAACATTATCACATTTGTCGGGTGAAATAGTGAGCACTTAAACGTGAAAAAAAGAACACTACTAAAAGGTAATAGCCGTGCTCATTACGTCGTTTAGTGCCCTGTAACGGTCGTTTTGCGAATACGCTTTTGAAATTCAATTTATGCCGTTTTATCAGAGGGAACCGACTAGCTGAATCCGCGGCTTTTCGCGGGTTGTTTTAGAGGCAAAAATGGCAGTAATTGACAATAACAGGAGCGCAGAGAGGTGAAGCGAAGCGAAATGACGTGAATTATCGTTGGTCCGCAGGCATTTTGCGGATTGCAGTAAAAACGGTAGATTTATTTGTTGGATTGTTCGCGGAAGAATGTGCGTTTTTGTTTGCGAAAAGGTAAAATGCATGGTTTAGAAGAAGAATAGAAAAACCATTAAATATATATGATATAACCATTTATTATCAATTTATTACAAATGTGCTGAAAATTTGGTCTTTTCAAAATGTTTGTGACCAGATGATCACAATTTGTGATTTCGTAAAGAATACCACTTGTTCTAAGAACAATACCAAATTGTGATATAAATCCAAAATCTTTGTCTTACAAATTACATACAGTCACAAACCATTCATTTTTCGATTTATCTAAATTAAACGACACAAACTCACTGTGATTTCGCAAAATATATCTTAGTTTAATTTTTATGAAGATAAAATGATTAGATTTTTTATCTTTGTGGTAAAACCGTCACAACTTGACGTTTCACAAATCTAAGGTAAATCACAAATTGGCGATCAATTTTTCATTGATGCTCCCATCACAAACATATTGTGATATCACAAGAGGCATCTTTGTGACTGAGATTCGACTTTCCTCCCCAAATTGTGATCTCTCCCCGATTTTTCCTTTACACTCTAGTTTCTATCGATATCTCATCACAAACTTATTGTGATATCACAAGAAGCATCTTTATGATTAAGATTCGACTTTTCTCCCGAATTTTTCTTTACCCTCTAGTTTCGACCTATACTACGATATATTTTGTGACATCGCTAACCTATTACATAAATGAAATTTCCTTTGTGATGAAACCATCACAACTTTACGTATCACAAACCTAACACCAATCCCAAGTTGGGAAATCTACTATCCACCGACACTCGTCACAAATTGATTGTGACATCGCAAGAAACATCTTCGTGATTGAGTTTCGACTTTTCTCCCCAATTGTGATCTCTCTCACATTTCCCCTCCAATCGAAACGCCGCCAATCCCGGCCGCTCGATAAAACGTAAAAGGGAACCGTGCGAGTAGAGCGGCGCGCATATTTGCAAACGAAGGCGAACGGGTGAGACGGCTCAGACGGCTGATCAAAGAAGCGGTCGGGGGAGGGGCGGCGAAGGAAGTGGCGCGGCGAGCGCGTGACAGGACACGTGATCGCGAGCACACGGTGCTCGCGTGACCGACCTCGTGACGTCACGCGCACGTGTCGCGCAGCGTGGTAATACGTTACACGTCCACAGAGTAAGAGTCGCCGCCGCGGAGGAGCGTCGCTACTTTCACCGGGAAAGTCGCGACGCGCCACCTTTCGGCGGACAGGAGAACTAATCTTTTGTTTATAATGTAATTTTTTTTATTCTAAAATTTTCGTATTGATAGATTACAAAAAATTTAACTTTTAAAGCATTAACAATTTATTTTCTTTTGTTAATTAAAAAAATCGAACTCCACGCGTTAAAAAAATTATTATTCAAAAACCAGATGGATTCATTTAATTTTTTATTCTAAATTTATGTAACGAAATTTTATGATCAAAACTTGAAATTGTACAACTACGGTGTTTGTTTTAATAATATTATTTATTTCGCTTAAAATATCTGAATTTGTAATATAATACTTGGCCAGAGACACTACTCTTGATTCACAATATTATTTTGTACACTGGAACCTCGATATAGTGTACCTTAGTATAATGCAAACCACAGTATAGGCAGGCCAGTACGTCGCGCAGCGCCAAGAAAATCGACCTGTCGTGGCAGATTTTGTAAGTTACAAGTGGAAACAATAACTGAAAACCGTAAAT
>JABFPB010005249.1:0-13587 GCA_022817645.1 Ceratoteleas bidentatus
TTTTCTGAGTTGTGTTTACTTTATTTCTGAGTAGATTTTACTTTTATTTCGAGTTGTACCATTTTTTACTCAAAAAAAGAGTTGTTCTTACTCTAATTTTTTTCAGTGTGTAGGACTGAATCAAAAATATAATTATAAAACAGTATATTGCTATAATAACATAATAATTGTAAATATAACATTCGTAACAATTTAAAGATACATTTACCCAGTAATATGTTATCAATCTTTTTAGTTTCACGGAATAGAAATTCGATTGTCCTATAAGACTGATTCGTAGACTAAATATATACAGCACAATTCAATTAAACTTGTTTATTTCAAGCTCCTCTTAGATGAAGTTGGTTCAAATTCAACTATATTATCTAGTGGTCTGAACTAAAATTTAGTTACATTCAAACTGAATAACAAAGTATTCTCATAATCGCGATATTACCTGATTTAGGAATTAAATAAAACTCGCATTCAAAATTTACTTCCCGTGCCTACAAAATTTCAAAACGCTTTTTAAATCATCTACACTACATATTTATATTCTTCAAAGTTAACCCATTTACCTATTTTAAAATAATTTCCTTCTATTCATCCTGACATCCGAATGAATTTTCACATGACCGATCATCAGACTTGTTCACTAAAATGACTAAAACATTAACGTCCCTTAACTCCTCATTACCGGCGTTACCCCACTGTTCGATAAAATTTAAAAACCTACTCCAATAAAGTCCATTAAACAACTTAAGTGTCGCCCAACTCAATAGCATAATTCATTGAACGTATTAAATTGCATGCACCGTCGTTCGAAACAGGTTGAAATCGTTATCGATTCACTTCCCTTGCAGGTCTCTCCTCGCGTTGTAAAGTAAAAACATTACAAAAACGTTTTCGCGCCAAATTGCCACTCATCCAATTCCACGCATTAATCAATAACTTCAAAGAACGCAATGATAAGTCGATTTGCATTTTCATAAAGCGCGTATTAAAAATGCATTGAAAAGGAAACGAACTTACGAAACTGGGTAATGCGATAAAGCAGAAACGCAATCGAGAAATGGAGAGTGTGAGATAGACATGGAAGAGATCAGAGGTGGTAGATTGATTGTGCCGGCACTTGCTCCGGCGGAACACATCGATGAAGTTACATTACCGGCTAGACCGAGTTACGCAAAGTGGACGCTGCAAACTGGACTGCCGCGAAACTTAGTTTGCACTTTGAACCAACTTCCGGTTAAACCGTGATCCGATACCGGTGCAAACTTCGACGATAGTTTGCCTGATTGTAGATCGTCTGCAATTCCGTGCAATGGACCTAGCGCGTATTTTGGCGCACCAGATTTCTATACAGTGTTAAATGCCTCGTTTCGCAAATTTCGTTTCGACATTATGCAGAAGGGGCGACTTTTATTTCGCAATGGAGAAAAATGGAGTATGGTGTTGATCCAGTCCATTTTTCTTTATTCTGAATTCTATTATTTAAATTGAAATAAGTAAAGCGCTTTTGTTTTAAGAGTATGGAAAAGGGAAATACAAATTGAAAGAGAAGAAATTGTCTTATCTTTCAAACTTCTAAGGGTCCAAAACTATAAAGTATCTAGCCAATTCTAAATCGTTGTAAAATGTTCTTCTACAGTAACTCCGCTATCTTCACCGTTACAAAAATACTTGAAAAGTCGGAGAAAAACCGACAAAAATACCTGTAAAGTGGGAGAAAAAGCGTAAAAATACTTGAAAACTGGGAGAAAAAGCTTCAAAAACACTTGAGAAGTGGGAGAAAAAGCGTCTAACATCTCTAGCTTCACCATTCCAAAAGTACTTGAAAAGTGGGAAAAATGCGTCAAAAATGCTTGAAAAATCTCTATCTTTACCATTACAAAAATGCTTGAAAAGTGGGAGAAAAAGCGTTAAAAAAACTTGAAAAGTGGGAGAAAAAGCATCAAAAAAACTTGAAAAGTGGGAGAAAAAGCATCAAAAATACTTGAAAACTGGGAGAAAAAGCTTCAAAAACACTTGAGAAGTGGGAGGAAAAACGTCAAAATACTTTCCAGACACCCACTTCCTAACCCTAACTTCCAAATTCTTCAGATCCGGTTCCCACCGACACATCCGCGTGCAAATCACGCAATGATCTCCTATCCTCATCATTCCACTCGATTTCCCCACCCCGCATTCCGCCGAAATTCCCGCATTCCTCCGCCCCGCGTAAATGCGATTCTCGGCTATTTTTTTCGCCAGCGTTATTTCATCGCGACCGCATACGCGTGTAGTCCGCCAACGCGCGTAATAGATGATTGAACGTGAATTTGCGAGGAAGGGGAAGGGTCCCCCAGGGACGTCCGGGCACCCTTCCAGTAGCCGGATCCCCGCATACGTGGCCCCCCTTTCTCGTCGGGATAAACAGATTAGGTAACTACGTGATAAGTCGGTAAGTGGGTTCACTCGGCCCACGGTCCAGAGATCCCCTCCCCCGCCTGCCCCTGCCCCTCCGCCGCTCGGCGTCCCAACCCCGCGTCGACCCACCGACATTCACTCCAACATCTAACTACCTCGTTAGTGTCATTAGTAACGGTCGGGGTGTCATTAGATTTCGCTCGACGTGTAGTTTTTCCAGCGAGTTCGCCTTGTCCGGCTTGCAACTTGCTACAACTGCTCCCGATATTGAAGGTGAAACACTAACCTCATTATCGTTTGCGCAAATCGCGTTACAAGATAAAGAAGATTGGATAAGTAGCTGCAGCGCGTTGGCGGCTGTTGTGGATGTTAAGATGGTGTTTGGGAGGGGGAGGGTGCGAGTGGCTGACAGGTCGTCTGGCCGAAGTTCGGGCCTCGTGTGTGGTTTGGCCTTAGTCTGATTAGGCGGCTAATGAGATGAAGTAAAATTATTGGAGCTTCGGAGGAACCCTTGACCCGATCAAAGGACGGGTGGTTGGGTGTTGTTTTGTTGAGGGGATTAATTATGGACTGATAGAGCGCGCAAAATTAGCGGCTTAGTGGCGTTTGTGAGCATTTTTGGGATGGAAGTTAGTTTGATGTGGGAATCTAATTCTGGGAGTAGAATGTTTTTGATAAGGGCCATGAGAAGGAAATTTTAATGGATGGAATTTAAGGAATGTTAAGGGAAAAATAAAATACTTTTGACTGCACAGAATTATTTTATTCGGGTACACTCAGGATTTTATTTGGGAAATAAGGATACTCATATAAAAACGGAAATTTATCTAAAAACTATCATAAAATCATGATAGCTTTTTCTATCCAATTCTGATATTCCACCATTCAAATCCATATTAAAAGATATTTCACCCAAAAATAATTTGCCTTTCCTACATCATCATTAAACTCCATTCATAAACCATCGAAAAACAAATAACTCAGTTCTCTTCCTGACTAAAAAACAGCAATTAACGAACGACATGGATCCCCATCCTGGCAGCTCGATCCCAACGAGACGTTTAGCACGAGTTTGCACGTCCATTTGTCGCTGGGTGGTTCCCTTTTGCCGAAGCAAACAGCTGCCATTGTTTTGTGCATGGCTCGGCACTCGAGCGAAATCGCGGCGCGAAATAATTGAAGTGCAACCGAGAGGGCACAACAAAGAACAAGTGACAGGAACTTTTCGTGCCGAGAAAAGCGACGCGAAATCAAAGAGCATCCGTCTAAGCCAAGGAACCTCTCGGGGAAAAATCAACGTCGGGGGCCGACGACACGTAGATGACAACTTCCTGTTCGGCGGTTGAGCAAAATTGATATCTTTGTGGCCAGTGGCTGCGACCCGCTCGCCCTGTTGCAGGTCAAAAGCCGAAAAAGGAAGGCGCCTATATCTTTGCTTTATTTGTGCGGGCGTTCCGAAACGCGCGCTATTTGTGAACTCACACCGAGTCCCTCGACCGTCTAATAAATTGGATCAGTCTGACTCCCGATGAGTTGTATGAGTTGTCTAGATCCCGGCTTTAGTTTCGCCAACTTTAATCCAAGATGTTGAGTGGATTTCAGTTTGGGCCTCGGCGAAATTTATTTACAGCTGCCCTTTCTTGACGAGAATTCATTTGCACCCTGGATCGATACACTGAGAAAAATGTTGTATTAAAACTTCCAACATTTGCAAGAGTCATCAATCTTTGATGATTCTCAAACTTTCCAATTTGGTATGGAAAATTTTAATGGATCAACTAAAATTTACTATATCACGTGAAAAAATGCTTGCAGGATGCCAGCATTCTTGTAGGTAGCAAAATACTCTCTAAATTTTATTTTATTATATGGTGTGGTCTAATTTTCTTACTGTATCATGTAAGAAAATTCTTGCAGGATGCCATAATTCTTTTTAGGTAGCAAAATAATCTCTACATTTTATTTTATTATGGTGTGGTTGAATCTACCACTTTTCTTTGAAAAAACTGAGGAACTAATTAGTCCATATTGATTATGCCTTCCTACTTTAGGAAAGCCACATCAAAGTCCCGACTATTGCACACGTAATCCAGTTTCGAGCGGCAAGTTGAATTGAAAATTGGCAAAGCTAGCTCGTAATCTTGTCTAATTTTATCAGACACGCAGTAACAAACAACAAGCCCGTAATAATACCGCGGCACACGCAGCGATAGTTTTGATACCGTCGTAAAGTGGTTTGGCGTAAATGTTTAATTGCTTGCAAGGGCTATAACGTGGCGAACTTAGATGTAATCAAATCCTGTTAGCAAAAGCGTTACTATTAGAAAAGCTGACAACGCCCGGTTAAGACCCAGGCAAGTTTGGGGCTGTTGGACTAAATGGACGCGGATATGTATGATTTCGAAATAAGGGAAAGCGGACCGGGAGGTCCAATGGCGCGGCTCAGGAGAAGGAGAGAGCGCGTACAGGAGCCGATGTAGGCAATCCCGGAACCGTTCATTAATGATGCAAAGCAATCAGCGCAATTAATTACCACAGCGCTAAGCCCGGCTTAACGAAAAACACAAATTAATTTCCTAAACGCATTAAAATTCATGCCCAACCTTTCCATGTGACTATTATAGAATTACGTTTTACAAATGCTCGGCGGTGACGAGTTTTTTTGCGGCGGCAGGAAAATGTGCGTTTTTGGCCGGGAATGGAGGAACGAACTGCGGGGATTAAAGAGTTTGATTTTAAGAGTATTTGCAGTTGTGTAACTGGTTAATGTTTGAAGAGGTAAAGAGGTTGGGAAATAAAATTTAATGGGTAGTTTATTATTGAAAATGGGTTTTTATTGAAAGTGGGTTTTCAGTTATGGTAAAAATCTTGTTTGAGAATTGTGAATGCTTAAAGGGGGTAGCTGATTAAAAAAGTTTGAAAATTAATGATTTCGTAGAATAATATTTATGAGGTTCTTTCTAAAATTTTAGAAAGACCTTTAGACATTATTTATCCGTAGTATTAACATTCGTGTGTGATATACGTTTTCTTTCTAAAAATCTAAATATTCTGAAAATGTTTAAAAGGTTTTTCGCATTATGTACTTAACCACATTATGTTTTAAGCAACGTACTTAACGAATTTTTTTATTGCTTGTTGCCAGATACGAGTTACTCGGCATACCATCCGGCTTTGCACGGAGTAGGCGAAGACTCTTTCGTGCGAAGAAAGCAACGCAGAAACAGAACGACTTTTACTCTCCAACAACTGGAGGAGCTCGAATCTGCTTTCGCTCAAACTCATTATCCAGACGTCTTTACGAGAGAAGATCTCGCGATGAAGATAAATCTCACGGAAGCCAGAGTTCAGGTAATACGATATTTTTTAATGCTTTGTCACGTCAAATTCACATCCAAGTATCAACTATTCTATTATATACTCAAGGTGAAAAATGTGTTTTTTACAAATTAAAAAAACTTCCGTTCGCAAAGTCGAATATTCACTTTTCAAATTCATCATTTATCAGTCATTACCTTTCAAACCATTTACTTAACCTGACATGAAGTTATATATAATTTTATATAAAATTCAATCATGTTTAGCAATAATAAATCCTTTAATTTAAATATAAATATTACCATATTTGAAGAATTAAAAAAATCTATTTTTAAGTTTTAACAATTTTTAAAAAGGTCGGGTTTTGTAGATCTATTAAAATAAAAAAGATTTCTGAGTCCAAACACAATGGTTTTTACCAACAAAATTACCTGATTTGACATTTAAAAAACAGTATAAACAATTTATAATACCCCATTGAAAGTTAAAGTAGTTGAATATTATGTCCTGTTTTCAGATATATACATTTCTGTAATTTTTTTATTAAATTCATTGTGATTTAATCAGTAAAAGGTGAGAAGGTCGCAAAACAAGTATTGTAATACTAAGATAAATAATGAAACTATATCATGTGGCATCGGAGGAAATCATCACTAATAAAGCATGCATCATTGGTAGCAAGACTGTTCGAAATTCAAGGGGTTCCGAACCTCTGGAGGGTTGCTGACACCCTCAACCTGACATAATCTTCTGACACAGTAAGCTGGTAATCTCGGGGATTACTTTGCACTCCGCCATGCTCTGTGGTAGTATTTACACGCGGCGAATTGCAAGAAAGCCACGTGCTTATGATTTCAAAAAATTAAATCTTCGCTCCACACCTTCGTATTTGTATAACGTAACGCGCGCGAAAAGCTTTATCCTGATATTAACGTAATTTCGCTCGTTAAAAGCACTCGAAGTTAAGAAGACCTGACAGCATTTTCTCCGGTTTCCCGAACGAAAATGACTTTCGTTTCGAAGATTGAATTAACTTGTCGGTTGTAAGGGAAATCTGCGAATTATTAATTATAATTTTATAAATCGCGGAAAATGTGGCAAAAAATGATAGTGCACTGTATAAAAATAATGTTAAGGCAAATCTTCGCTTGGCGTATCGGGCGGAAAATTCGTCAAGGAAATCCGGATTATATCAGACTGAATATCGCTAAATTGTTACAATTTTTATTTTGAAATGGGATTACCGAGTGCAGTCTCGTTTAATGCCAATCTCGTTGGTTGTGAAATCTGAATTCATAAAAGTTCATACAAATTAAACACGTTACAATTTTTATCGCGTCTGATGAAAACAATGCGACGGAACTATACGCGAACAGTAGCGAGCAAACAAATATACATTTTTTAACTGCATTTGCTTGTTGAATTTGCAAATCGTAGTTAAATTATTTTCAACACGAAAAAAACGAAAAATTTTAATCCGACTTTTAGAACTTGATTAATTTTGTAAACTAATGCTCGATGAATTTAACTTCTACAAAATTGATTTTGCGATTTCAAAATATCGAAAAATATTTTTAAAATTTGTTCTCAGTGTACGAGAAAGTGAAATTTGAATTGGTTATGACTAAAAAGCGTTGTTTTGGGTTAAATTGTCTTCGGAATAGTATAATATAGTGCAAAAAAAATAACCTCAATATGAACATATTGGAGTGGTATGAAGCTGAGAGTATGACGCAATTAGGGCGCAGACTCATTGTTTCATTAGCGAAGACAAAGAGAATCTGGAATAATGGACAAATAGGCGCGTTTATGTAGTGCCGTTCTCTCGACTGCTCCAATTAGAAGCTCCTGGGGGGTCGTCAAGGCACGTTCTTCTCGCATCACACATGACGAACTTACTATGGACAGCGTTTACTTTAGTTATACGCCCAAACAACTTTCGAATCAAATAATAACGAAGGACTATTAATGTAATAACACTTTTATAGAGAATATGCTCAGCCAATTAACCGTTATTTTAACACCAGCTAACATTTTCAAGCATTTACTGCAGTTCGTTCACTTAGTTTTACTAAGACTAACAATTGTAATTAAAATTTCTGCAACAAATTATTTTTATAATAAGAAGTTAAATATCTTAATATTAAAACATTTCGGGACGTACAAATAATGTATTATGTAAAAACCAGTTTGGAGAAAGAAAAAATTATAGCGACTCATTACACATTTTTGTCAGTAGAGATAAAATTTCAAGTCAAGTGAAAAATACAATTTTATTTGATATGTTTTTATTTGAAAGTGATTGTTGAGTATTGAAAAGTGAATGTGTTAAAAGCGTCGATAACTTAAGGTAGTTCCCTTATTAAATTAAAATAATGAGAATTCAATGAAACTTTATATCTGGTTTATTTTAAGGCTTTTGATTTGCCAAATTCCCAAGCATTTCGTCTGCTTAGAAGCCGAAATAATAATTCCTAAAATTGCTGAAAAATGATATATATATTTAGTGATACTATCTACGTGTTTTAATGAAACTTTAACCTCGAATATCTCGATTTCCTCGCAGACGAATTGCTTGAAAATTTGGCAAATTAAATTATTAACATTCTAAGAAACCAATTTTAAAGTTTTATTAAACTCTCATTTTTGGCTTACTATTAATAAATAATGAACAATTATTGTAATATTATTTACAACATCTGAAAAATGATTTTGAATGTTATAAACAGAACTTAATGCAAATAAATTTATTTACAAAAAATGTATCGTTTCAGTTTCATATTCAATTAATAGGAAATTCATATTTATTATACCAAGAAACCAATACTCTGAACAAATAATAAAACATTATTAAATTAATATGATCATATTTTCACTTGGCGCCCTAAATATACGGCCCTTCATAGGGGAACTACCTTAAGACGGCTGTTGAATTTAAGGGACCAATGTATCATCTTAAATTTTCGGATAAAATTGGGTACACTGGTCCTTTTTCATTGACAACAATGTCGAATTGCTTTCAGGTCATAATAGTAAGTAATATTTTTTTAATTTAAAATGGTGAAATCTATAACAAATACTATACATTCATGACTACAAATATATACAACAATTAAATTACACAGACTTTAATTTAATAAATAACAATAAATGAAATTGAATTACACATTTTTTATTTACAAACTTCAATTATCATCCAATCAATTCAATTCAATCCTCATCAAATCAATCCTCATCCAACAAACACATCGAAGTCGATAAAATATACAAAAATACAATTTTAAACTAAACCGACGACAACGTTAAAACTTCCAAACCACAGAACGACCATTGAAAGCATAACATTTTGAGCTCCGTATGTTTTGCGAAACGCGTAATGCCGATTATAAATGTCGAAACGAATGCGGATTGAGCGGAGCGAGAGACCATCACTGAGATATTTAGGATCAAATTCGCATTGAAAAAAACGGGAGATAGGAAGCTTCGAGAAACGGAGGGGGAAGGGGGCGCGCGCGGCCGGTCCCTCGGGATTCGCGGCTTTGTTCCCAGCTATTACCCTCCCCCGCGAACCCTTAGGATATTATTATATCTTGCCGTCTGCTTGACAGAGCCTCTCCGCTCTGTTTTCTGACTCGGCTCTCTGTCTTCTCCTTCCGCTCGGAAGTCAAGCTCATCGTATTTATTTTATTAAACCATTTTCCCAAGTCTCTCGAGAAACTTTCGAAACGTCACGCGAATATGTCTACAGACGTTTTCGAAGCCCATCTCGCAGTGTCTTCGATTGTATTACGTCGACCGACGGATGGCCCACTCGAACAAGTTGAAATCGATTCCGTTGCAAGTCTACTTATCCCTCGGGGAGACCTCGTCAAACTTTCCCATGTACCGCTGAAAAATTGACGTTTCGAATTACGTGTCACTCGGCGTTTCGTTTTAATTACAATGGACTTTATTGAAATGAAAATCCATCTTTGTCGCGGGGTAATTCAGTTGATTCGAATTCAGGTGTCGGAATCGAAATTGGGAAACGATTTTAAGGAGGTCGTAACAGAGGTCGTAATTGATTTTTTGCACTTATTAACAACTGGTATGAATTGGATTCTATTAGATTTTGAATTCTCTTACAGAAGAAGGATTTGAAACATATAGCAATGTTTAGAAGTCAAAAAAATGTTTAAAAAAAATTGTTTTCTCAGACAGAATCTCATAATTTTTTTTCTAACCTAAAGTTTTTTCATAATTTTTTTACATGCTGTGCTAAATATAAATTTATGTAGTCTGCAATAATATGAAAATATAGACTTTAAGATAATTCATATTGAATCTATTAATAACGTACGATCATCTTCGGACAGTACTCTTCAGATTTTTTCTGATAGCACTTACGAAAGAATTGATCTTAAGTAAAGTAACCATTTAAATATTTAATGCAAACTAAAAATACATACAAATGAAAAAAAACGCGTAAAAAAGCAGTTTCAAAGTAGCATCAGATAGTTCTTCAATAATTTCAACCAGAAAACGCAAACGACAAAAAAGATTACAAGACTCTTGGCGCAAGCCGGCATTCCGCCACTTTGACCCGTAATTCCACCAACAAAATAAAACCTTGGCTCGTCGAATCACTTTCGCAACCCCCTATTTCACATTCACACAGGAAATACACAATAACGCCATTATCGCCAAACACAAGAGAAGTGCCGCGTGTGCCAAAAAGCCGCCATTCGTACTCTAATATCACTTATCTCCTCGCCAAAGCGAATTCATAAATGATGAATTCCCAAAATTCACTTACGCGAAACTTTGGTTTTCACAGTAACGTAATCCCGTGAATATTAACGTTTTAAGCCCGGCTGGAATATCACTGCGAAATTGAAACGAGAAAAAACCCCGAAAGGACGAAAAAAAGCGCGCGCCGCAAAAAATGTGCGGCAAAATGAGTCACACGCTCAGTGAAATAGAACATAAACTAGGAAGACAGCGAAAATCCTACGTATAATAAAGTCTTTTCAGCTAGCATTATGTCAAGTTAGCCTCGTTAGCAGAACTCAAGCTTTTTAAAAAACCACTCGTCGCCAGTGGTTGCTTCTGACTCGTTGAACATGTACGCCGGCCCCTCATTCTTTTGTGCCGTGATACTTTATTTTGTATGCAATTATCGCGGCGTGTGACATCGCGCTGATGACCAAGTCTGCCTAGGATATCCGCGGCTCCTCCTTAAATATTCTCAACCTGGCTGACGTTTACATAACGTTTTAGTATTAAATTTCAATTGCGTTCGCCGTTAAAAAATGCAATTGCTCCGTTCCTTTTCGCACGTGATATTATCACCGCGGAAAAAGAATTAGAGGCGCGAGTTTTTCGTCCCGCTAAGTGCCCGACGGACACTGTTAACCCGATAAAATAAGTGGTCGTGAAATGATGATGACTGTTGCGGAGATTTGTGCAACGTAATTGAAATTTGCATCAGATATTTACCGAAGATTCAGCGTATCTAATCGGACAGGGAAAATCCAATTAAACAAATATTTAGTGAAAGCACAATTAATCGAATCAGATACGCGAGTGTTTCGAGGTAGGCGTCGCGTTTGGCAAATTATACGCGAAATAAAATTGTTAATCGCGGCGGTTTAATCGGGCGATAGGTGGGACGTTGCGACGAAGGAGGGACATTACTTAAACACTGATTGTAGTTATAGATGGCGCGATTATTCATTCGCAAATTAGTAAATGTTGCGTATTGAGAATGCCTTATCGGTGCAGTCATAACGTCTATTAAATTATTCATTATCGCGTGTGTTTAATTGTTCGCGCTTGATCGAACAGATAACAGATACGTGGTGGTAATCTTTGGTTGGTCATCTTTGTTTTCGGTTATTCTAATGTGTCATTCGTTTAACGATTGCTGTGTGTTTTTGTTAGTGAATTGTTTCAGGTTATGGAACATCTTATTGCACTGGGATGAAATGGGATAGTTTTGGTAGTTTGCATTTTGGTTGTTGAACTGTGTTTTAAATTTGTATAAATTTAAATTGAGTGAAAATGATCGAGGATCTTATTTTACTTATAATTTCGTTATATTTCATATGCATTTTACTTGATTAAACAGAATATTATCTTGGCTGAAGACTTTATATAAATACTCAAAATGGATTAAAAACTCTTTTTTTATATTTGTATCCATCGCTCTGTAGATAACATCTGCTATTACCTACAGTCTGTAGTCAGTTTGCCGACAGTTCAAAGATTTCCTCCTTTAACAAGACTGACTTTCATCATTGCTTAAACTATTACCAATATCCAATTGAGTGATCGGTAAATTCAAATTGATGGCAGTTGAATTGACGTTGGGTACAACATATTTTAAAACTTGACTGAGTTCATCATTTACTGATCTAAGAGTAAATGTATACTGTTCTAAAAGTAAATGTTTGGTTCAAATAAATTTTATATTTGAATTTATTTGTGAACATAAGAACAAATTAAAAATGATTCTAAAATCAAACATCAAGAAGGCAAAACTTTGTCTAGTGTTCTTATTTTCTTAAAATTGATTTACAATCAAGTACTCTTACAAATGAAAAAAAATAATTAAACAATTTTATGCAATTGCATGTCCTCTTACAACTGATTTCGTCTTTCATTATTCCCAACATAAGCATTCCTATATAACCATTAAAAACAACATAAGCCTACACTCGTATCAGGCACATTTTAGCCTATTCAAGTCTACCTGGGTGCAATTCAAAATCGTTTGCACAAGAAGAATTGTGCAAACTGATTTGTAAAACCTACACGGAGAAAAAAAAACATCAAAAATTAACAAACAGTTCATCACTCACCGTCCAGACTTGCATGATGTTAAAACTCAATGGATAGTTCGTCAAACATTCACAAACCATAACTAAAGACCAATGAACAGTTCGTTAAAATCTAATCTCCTGTTATGAATACACAAACTTTATATTTTTTATATTTTTTTATATTTTTTTATTTCTAAGTTATAATAATAAGTAGACCAATTTTCAAGTAAAACTCTAATTATCATACATTATATCGTAGGTACCTCTTCCCCCGTACCACATAAGTGAGTACACTGTACAAAAGTTGTGTAAAATTTCGTGATGACTGAATCTGGTTGCCGTGACAATTAACGTAATTATTCCGCAACGTTACGGAATTAATCCGAATAGTCAACTATAAAAACGATCTTTTTCATAATGAGAATATGTTACAAGAAATATATGTTGGAAAGTAACAACTTCACACTAAAAGAAACCGTTCGCTTTTTGGGGGGTGTGGGGTTATCCAATGTTGTGACAAAGATGAAAATTGCATTGCAAGAAATAGGCAAAAAGTGTTAAATCGGGGGAGGGGGTAAACAAATTGGCTAATTTTGCGAACGTATTTTATGGACAGCCCCAAAATGCATTTTGCCTTCTTTACTAAAGTTTTTGTAACTGTTACCAAAAACTTTGGATAGTCATTCCGGAGTTTTGACAAAGGGGAATTATTGTAACAGTTACAAAAACTCTAGTAAAGAAAGCAAAATGCGTTTTGTCACATTTCTCCCAAGAAATTTCTCTCAATGCAGATGATACATGACGGTGGGGAAATCTTATGTATCGATATAAATAAAATAAAAAAAATAAAAATATTTGACATATAATATTGTTAGAGTGAAGATAGCCACGGTCGCACCAACCTAACCATCACGGATCGTCTTTGAGTCGCGATCCATTATGGATTCTGTACTTTTCGGAATATTACGACACTTTATATCACGTAAAATTACACGTACTATTACATAATATCACGTAAAATTACAGTTCCGTCATCTTTTACGGAATATACCTCTTTTACGTTGCATCTTTCGAATTT
>JABFPB010005250.1:0-13582 GCA_022817645.1 Ceratoteleas bidentatus
GTTTCAGCAAAATATCTTTGTTGCTGTGGCAGAAATCTTGTCCGCCGTCGCGAAAACCACTGTTTCGAGAAAAACGCTTTTTAAGATAAAAGTAATGTTTTGACGCACACGTTTTACTGCTCCATCAGCTGCTTTTCCCGGGCGACAGTATGTCCCCCTGGTGAAAAATCTCAATTACGATCTTATACCGACTGCCATTCATTATTATCATCGGCTGTTCGAAAAAGAAATTTCTATACGCCTGAGAAGTCCGGGCGCATCACAGGAGGCTCAACGCGCTGGAGCCGAATTAGGCTCGAACGAGTTGAGATATCGAATTGAGGTTTGATATCCACAATAAACTAGACACTTGAAAATCGATTTTTTGAAACTTGTTGAGGAGAATGGACCCTTAAATATACTTAAAATGTCATTTACAGTTTTCCTTGCAATAAAAGGGTTGTTATATAAACCAGGGGTCAGTTTCATTATTGCTCTATCTAGATTCTCTCTGTAATCGTTATGAGCCTGAAAAGGATTTCCGAAATCCATGTTTATAACAATACTTAAAATTCTGTCTAATAAAATCTATTAAATATTAACTATGTTACATAAAAATGGAAACAAATAACACTTACGATGCATTTACTTTATTGATAACCTCTGACACGCTTGTAAATGGTGTTTTAAAGTCAAACTCATAAATGATCCGTTCGAATAACTGCCAGATGTGATTAGACACCACGGAGTATTTTTCGCCAAAAGCTTTCATCGCTTGGAAACACAGATCGACTGCAGACGTGATTGTTGACACTTGATATGTATGATCAGACAAGACAACATAAGCGGAATTTATTTTGTCCAGCGTTGGCCCATTTATTATAATATACGGCTTTACTTCAATTTTGTGACAGTTATGCAAATCTTCTACAGCTTGTTTTGCTTGCGCAAATCGAGATTGGAAATCATCCAGTTCTTGAAAAAACAGTGTTAATTTTTTAGGTTAAAGTTAAAAAAACTGTAATTTTTCTTGAACCAAAAACTGAATTAAAAAAAAATTACCTTTACATGATATATAAAACTAGTAAGAACTTTGACGGGTTCCAATCTTTCCCAAAAGCTGATCGTTTGGTTAGTTTTTTTTTGAACAAACAAAATTTTTTTTGAAACGTCAGGCTTTAGCGTTATTTCGGTAACAGAAATAACGCTAAAGCCTAAATAACGCTAAAGACGATGTTCTGGAAAAATTAAATATAAATAGTACTTATAAAATATTGTAAGATTTTTGGTAATATTTCAAAAATATTTGAAAAAAATCATAGTTTGATTAAGAATAATGTTTGTTAAAACTAACCATCTGTTAAAAGTGATTCATTATCATTTAATAACTTTTTTACATCTTTGTCATATGTCCGCCTTGTGACGCTGCTTTTTTGAGCACGTCAAAAAGATTCCCAAAAATCGGAAAATGGATGGCTAAAAATTAAGATCCTGGTTAGCAAAGATCGACTTTGGCAGAACAGTAATGAGTGTGCTCAGTAAATCTGACGTATATCGTTACAAAAATTGCGTTTCGCTGGGGTAGGAAAGTATGTGTGGATTTAGATTTTTTTGCGTATTTAATTGATGTATAATTTGAATTGTAATATTTTAATTACTTTGTGATTATTATTTTGATGTTTTATGAGAAAATAGTGTGGTTTGTTAGTATGGGAAATGAGTTTCAGCACGACATTAGCTGCGTACATCAGAGTGAGTCCAAGTAGTCGTTAACACCCAACGAGGGACGTCGCCGAGGTGTTGTCAACGAAGATACCACCCCCACCGATCCAGGGTTAACTCTACAGGCTTTGCTGGAGCGGACTAACCCTTTTCCTCTCGAGCTAGCCTCAAGTTTCGCCGACTTTCGATATCATCGGGAAGCTGCATTCAAGTCTACCGATTATTGCCGATTCGACCATCATCATTTTCTGCCGCTTCTAGTTTTCGGATACCTATTAGTAAGTTCCGATTTTGCAACTCGGCTACTTCTGGACTTCAAAGACGCGTCCCAAGCCCCGAGTAATCGGGAATAGCGCCACCTCGCTTGCTTGTAGTGACGGTCACAACGTCAACCAGCCAGACCAGAGTCGAAACATTGTCTGTAGGAGTTCTTTTGCGTGATGCCAGGATGCACCATAATTTCATAGTATGGTGTGGAGAAAAATTGGGACCATAGTGGTGCGCCGCTCACGATTTAGCGGGCACTAGATGGTTTTCCGATACTCTCATCTTTCCTGTGGAGCGTCCTACCTTATCGACCTGACCAGCATAACCAGAGGAGCATACATTTGACTAGGGCAGTACGAATCGGCGTAGAGGCGACCTTCAGCGGGAAATTTGGGCAGCTTGAGAGGCGAGGGGGAGGTCTGTTTCGGTATACAGCCGCTGGACGAGGCGAAATTGCTCTCGCCAGCCGGAAGTTTCCAGCCGAAATTGACAGTCGAAATTGTTGGGACCAGACCACGTTTTTCACGTATCGTATGAACCACGCTATCCAGGACCAAGGTGTTTGGCGACTATTCGGGCGAACTCTTGATATTAGGTTCGGGTGAGTCTGTTCCGATTGTTGAGGTAGTGCAGAATCTCGGGTTTTGTTTAGGATTAAAATTTTATGATAGGAAGTTTCGGTAATTAATTGTAAAGTTTGCGTACATTGAGTTTTGAGAGATAAAATTGTAGTCTCGATTTTCGTTTTTGGGAAAATCAAATTATGAAAGACTGATTTGTATTTTAAGTCGAATTCTGAGAGACGAATTTGCGTGTTTGAGAGAATTGAGTGCTTTTGGGAAATCTGCCTTAGTCGTTTTACTGGTTTATAAATGGTCCCACTATTCGAGTTATTAGATTTGATAGTTTGAATTCAGTTTTGTTTGAAAATTAGAGAAGTAAAGTCCGGATGAAACCGTTTACCAAATTTAACCTGTAAATATTGACGGATTTCGTTTGGGAACTTTGATTTTGTGGCTGGCGTAGCTTGGCGAAATATGATGTATTGAATTTCTTTGGATTAGTATTAAATTGACTTCCCGTGTTTGAGAAATAAAAGAAAATTGTGAATAGATGTCTATGGGAAATTTGTGTTTCTAAATTTATATTTAGTTGACTTTGATACAATAAATTCCGATTGCTCTGCAACTCATTAACACCTTAGAGTATAATTTATGAGACCTTGTTTTATCTACAAAGATCCTTATCTGGATATTCGCGTAAGTCAGTCCGTTGACGCGACCACAAGTTTGAATTCCGCTTCACTTCTGAGTTTTATTGGGTTAATAATTTCTTGTAAATTTGAGTTTTGGGAAATTTGAGTATTTTGAGTTTAGGTGTTGGGAGTGCAAATATAGCCTCCAACTGGCGATCCTGATTTAGGTTAAGTTAAAATTATTTGTTGGAAAAATTTGGAAGTGGCGAAGAGTCGTTACTAGCACAAAACGTAACGTTACAAATGGCGATCCTGCCAGGATCTTTTGAAACAAGGTTTTAATTTTATATAACGGAATTGTATCTAAAAAAAAATTCGTTTGTGCTTATTTATTTTATTTAACTGAGATATTTGAGTATTGACATCTGTACGGTAATTTTTGTGTGAGTGTGTGGTATATTGTGTTGGTAATAATAAAGAAGAAAAAAAAATTTTTTTTTTTAGGAAGTAAGCGATTTTTTTTATTATATTCTTTAATTTTCTTATTATATAATATTGTGGAGTGTTTGAAATGAAGAAACTTCAGCCCCAGTTATTGTAGAGACTTTATTTTGTTTGTGTCATTGTGGATTTGATTGCGTCTTGATCCAAAATATTGCGTGCTTTCGATTCGGAGCGAGCAGATTGTGCGCGCGAATTTAGTCAGTGGATTCGAAATTAGTTGCGCGCCGCGCCACTCCTGAGTTGAGGGCGTTTGAGTTGCGCACAGAGGCGCAGGCCAGTGAACATCACTTTTGAAACACAACGTGCAACGCTCGATCCCGCTCGATTCCGCTGAGTTATTCCTCCCGTTTCGAAAATCGAGAGTGAGGCGTGGAGTGGCAACGAGTTTCCTGAAGCCGGTTGGAAACGTGGACATTTAATTGTCGGAGTTGTGAAGAGTGGACGACTTGATTGCCGATTATTATCTGGTAAATGTTGTGATTGTGTCGTGTTTACTTTTCATTTGGGAGTTGGTCGGAGTAAACAAACACGGTGTTCGGTTATATACGAATAGAAATTGAAATTTTATGTTTGAATAATGGAAATTTTTGTAGTGTATGTTTTTCATTCTTGGTGAAATTGTAGTGATTGTGGTGTATTTTGTATTGTTTGTAAAAGGACGAACACCGTGATTGTAATACCGGAAAGTGATTGATTTTTTTTACTGAGTATTCAAATCGGAAATATTACATTATTGGAGTTTTTGGTGTATAATAGGAAGCATAATAGTGACAAAGAAAGCGGAACTATAGTCGAATATTATCGTTGTGAGAACTTTTCTCTGTTGTTGTTTTTTTTATTGATCTATTCTTTTCTTATAAATAGTGTAAATATTGACCAGTTTGGGTTGTGCTATTGGATTTTTTTTTTGTTGGGGTACTTTTATTATTTTCTCAATTGATTTGAATGTAAAATTAACTTGGAGTAGGAGCAGAAAGTGAGAAAAGCACGAACTATTTGATAGTGATCGATAATACATTTATTTTCGTTTCTTTTTTTTGATAGAGAAAATGGCAAATAATTCGGAAGAAGTAATCAGTTGGGTTCTGTCGTTGACATTGGGCCAATTAAAAACCGAGTTGAGTAATCGGAATCTTCCGACAAATGGAATTGTCCATGTTTTGAGAACGCGGTTGATAAAACATGTGAGATCTTATGAATCAGAAAATCCGAGTCCCTTAGATATTCCTGCGCCATTGGTGGAACAAAGCCTGATGGATTTGGATGTTCCCGGGGAAGGAGATCGGCCGATTGATGTGACTCGAGAGAATGTGGGATCTGAATTGAGGCAGAGTCGTGGTTCTAGGGAGTTGCATTTTTCTATGATTGGGGGTGATAATCAATCAACACCGACATCTCAGGGGCGAGTTGCGACCGCGCAGGCAATTCGATCTGACCCGAGATCTCAGGGGGAAGTCAATAATTTATTTCCACCAACCGAGCATGTTAGATCATTTCGAGAATACCGCGATTTCGATAATTTCCCGGATGATGCCGATAGGGATGTGGATAGATTTCATAATCGATGGAGGGATGTTGCTGGTACTCGACGTGAGAGGAATTTACCATCGAATGAGGAGAATGGGTTGGGGCCGCGTCGCTTTCCGATTTCGTCTAATGTTTTTCAACCCAGGTCAGTCAGGTTTGATCAAGTTCACGAAGGTCGTGATCCATACGTCGGTTTTAACGCATCTAATTATTCATCAAGTTCGAGAGTCCCGGATTATCGTCGTTTTGAGTATAGGGCCCCATCTCAACCACGTAGTAGGAACTTAACGGCCGTTTGCGACATAATGTATAAATGGAATATTAAATTTTCGGGTAGGGAAAATGCCGAGACTTTTATTACTCGCCTTCGTGAAGGAAAAATGTTAATGTCGGTAGAAGACCATGAGTTATTATCTTGTTTGCCATTCTTTTTCTCGGGAGTGGCTTTAGCTTGGTTTAGAGACAAACGATCTAGATGGAATAATTTTGAAGATTTTGTGACTGATTTTCGGGCCAGATTTATTCGTCATAATTATCAATATGCCTTACAACGGGAAATCTTGACCCGCACTCAAGGTGCAGAAGAACCTGTGGCCGATTTTCTAACTTGTCTTCATTCCCTGATTTTACGAGCAGATCCCCCTTGGCCGGAATGGCAAATTGTAGATTGCGCCCTCCGCAATATGCAACCTCGATTAAAACTAGCTATTCGTCCCGATGAAATAGAAAGCTTCGAACACCTTGAATATATTGCAGTTCAGTGTGAAGAGGTATATTTGTCGGCGCAATTATTTCATCCACCGCCGCCTCCGGAAAAGGCTTTAGACGAGGAACTGGCTTATCATCCACCAAAACAGTCACGTGTTCGGCCTAGAGCAGATTTATCTCTGGCAAACGTGAGTGGTGTATTTGAAGGGAAAATGGACCCAAATTCGGATTTCTTATTAACTGAGAATCTTGGTCAAATTCAATCGAGACCTATTAGGGATAAGTACACCAGAGATCCAATATCAGAATCAACAAAGAAAAGAGAGAGGGTAGCCGAGCCGAATCAATCGAAATCGACAGTTAGGGCGGATACCACCGTAAAGGAAACGCGTAACTCTCAATCAGTATGTTGGAATTGTGATGAGACGGGTCACCGATTTAACGAATGTGAGAAGATACGAAAAATATTTTGTTTCCGATGTGGTGAGAAGAATGTTACTAAAAGCACTTGCCCTAACTGTACAAAAAAAGGTATGGGGAATCACTGTAGCGAGCCCAAGTGATTCCTGCACGGTCTATGGGTTCGCCTGATGTAAATAATGAGGTAATAGGTTATTCATCAGAGTCAACTATTGAGACATTTGATTATGCTTCCGATGAATTTACTGATGTCTGGACAGATGGCTGCTGCATGGGGAATGGAACTCGGGGAGCAAGAGTGGGAATTGGAGTATATTTGGAGAAAACAGCCCTTGGAATATTAGTAAACCTGTCTACAATGGCGTCACGAATAATTATGCAGAAATTGAAGCCGTGATAACAGCCATTCAAACAGCTCTATCTTTGGGAATACGTCGATTGAGAATTCACACAGATTCCAAATTCTTGATTCATTCTATAACTAAATGGATTCCGATCTGGAGAATCAAAGATTGGAAAAGTAGCTCGAAGCGCTACTATGTTAAAAATCGTAAGGAACTAGAACGATTATGGACAGCATTAGAAGATATGGAGGAAGTCCAATGGAATCATGTGAAGGGTCATTCCGATATTTTGGGGAATCAGAGGGCAGACGAACTAGCTCGAAAGGGTGCTAATTGTTATATTCCCAAGAGGTATAGGCAACCTGGAGTTACTGATCGAGAAATACATCTTTCTGACTTTCAAATGTGTAAAGGGTTAGGTTTACCCCTATTAGTGGAATTGAAAGTTGCCAATCATGCAGTGAAAGCCATTATGGATTCAGGTGCAACTAGGACATTTATCAGTAGTAAATTTATGGAAGATATGGAAATTGATCAATCGCGTAGTAGATTAGTACAGATTCATGTACGATTCGCGAATGGTCATGTTGAGACTTGTACGCAGGAAATAGAGCTGCCATCGAGCTGAAAAATAAATGTGTTGTTGTTCCGATTTGTGTCCTATCGTCACTCCCGGAAAACTGCATTCTTGGTTTAGATAGTCTTCGCCTGTTTGGAATACAAATTGATTTTTGTGATCTTTCGTGGTATTTTGTTAGGAATCATGGAAATTGTTATCGGTTTGAGAATCAAACAAATGCCGATGGGGAAAAGTGTTCCGGACTGGTGATAATTGATGACCATCAAAAGAAATCTATAGAAAGGTTGATTAGAGAAGAAATTCCGATTTGTGAGAAAGAACTTCCTGTTACCCTGTTGGTCAAACATTGGATCGATGTGGGCAGCCATCCTCCGATTAAACAAAGATTTCGACGAGTCTCGCCAGCTATATATTCTCAGATATGTTGAGAAGTCGACAAAATGTTGAAACTGGGAATTATAGAATTGTCGAGTAGTGATTGGTCATCCCCCATAGTAATGGTTCGGAAGGCCAACGGGAGTTATAGGTTTTGTTTGGATTATAGGGAAGTGAATCGGATTTCGAAAAAGGACGCATATCCCCTTCCACGTATTGATGGCATCCTAGACAGACTTCGCAAAGCCAAGTTTATTTCAACAATAGATCTAAGCCAAGCATATTATCAAATTCTGTTAGAAGATAGTAGCAGAGAAATTACAGCTTTCTCAGTAGAGGACAAGGGCCTCTATCAATTCTCTAGAATGCCGTATGGTTTGACAGGCGCGCCAGCGACATTTCAACGACTAATTGATAGGCTGATCGGACCAGCAATGAGCCCCTTTGTTTTTTCTTATTTGGATGATATTGTGGTAGTCACGAATACGTTTGACGAACATCTGATATGGTTGCGTACAGTTCTTAGGAAAATTAGGGAGTCTAAACTTACGATAAATGTTGACAAATGTCAGTTTTGTTGTTCGACGGCTAAGTATTTGGGATTTATTATTGATGCCGATGGAATCCACGTGGATCGAGAAAAAGTTTCCGCTATTAGATTATCCTGTCCCGAGAAACGTGAAACAAGTACGCTCCTTTTTGGGGATGGTTTCTTGGTACAGGCGGTTTATTCCAGATTTAGCAACATTAGCGGAACCTATTACTCGGTTGTTGAAAACTGACCAGAAATGGGTCTGGCTGGATGAGCAAGATTTCGCTTTTTCTGAGGTGAAACAGTTGTTTTCTAACACCCCATTAGTGGCTTATCCAGATTTTTCTTTACCATTTATTATCCAAACAAATGCCAGTACTGTGGGATTAGGTGCTGTGTTATATCAGCAAAGGGATGGTGGCGAAAAGGTGATAGCTTTCGCGAGTAGGTCTCTTACTGAAGCGGAAAGAAAATGGTCCCAGACAGAACGAGAATGTCTCGCAGTATTATGGGCTTTGCAGAAATTTAGACCCTATCTTGAAGGAAATGAAATCATTATAGCTACCGATAACAATAGCCTAAATTGGTTATACAAATTGAAGGAACCGTTTGGTCGTCTTGCTCATTGGATAGTATTGTTGCAGTCATTCCATTTCCGAGTTGTTCGAAGGAGCGATATTTCAGTTAGAGTCCCGATAGCATTGTCAGAGAATGTGAGTAGTTTTGTGATCAGTTCCGTCGAAATTAACCCCATAGATATTGCCGATAGTGATAAAGACCCCTGGTGTACAAGGCGGTTTGCTGAAGTGGAGAAACATCCTGACCGTAATCCCGATTGGAGAATTCAGGGAGGGCTGTTATATCATTTAAGGCCGAATCCTCTGATCGAGGAATTGATTTCCGATCATAACGCCTGGAAATTGGTAGTGCCGGCAAGATTGTATGACACAATTTTGAAAGAGAACCACGATTCCCCTCAAGCAGGTCATTTAGGAATAGAAAAGACTTTTCACCGTATTCTGCAAACTTATTATTGGCCGAATATGTTTAGGATCGTAACTAATTATGTGCAAAAATGCGACATCAGTCAGAGGGTCAAAACTAGTCAGAGGGGTCCATCTAGTGTCATGAGATGGCGATCATTCGACCAGCCGTGGGCAGTAGTAGCTGCCGATATAATGGGACCACTTCCTACTAGTAAAACGGGACATTCTTATCTATTGGTGATCCAAGATTTATTTTCTCGTTGGATAGAGTGCTGTTCATTGCGCAAAGCCACGGGAAAGAAAATAGCTGAAGTCTTTGTGGACTTAGTGATAAATAGATGGGGAACGCCTGTTAAAATCCTTACTGACAATGGGACCGAATTTGTAAACACGGACATCTCTAAGCTTTCCCTGGGTCATGGGATAATTCATACCACTACACCCATTTATAATCCTCGGGCAAATCCAGTTGAATGAGTCAATAGGGTAATGAAGAGCATGATCATTGCTTTTATTCAAGAAAATCATAGGGAGTGGGATAATCAAATTTGGGGCGCGAACTTATACCACGTCAGGAAATTAGGCAAAATATCGAGGGGTTAGAAACAGAAGATTTAGTTAGTGTCGATGTAGACTCGTGGAGAAATCGTATGAGCAATCTTGATAAACTTCGGAAGCTTATAACACTAAATACTAAAGATGCTCACGAACAACAAGCCCATACCTATAATCTTCGTAGACGACCCAGGGTATACCATATTGGAGATTTGGTATTATCCAGGAATAGAGTATTGTCCTCCGCGGCTAAAGGGTTTGCAGCTAGATTGGCCCCCAAATTTTCTGGACCTTATCGAATCTCAGAAATAATCTCAGCTAATGTTATCAAGATTTCCGATTTGAGTACGCACAGAACTATTAAAGTATCGGTGGATGACGTTAAACCTTATTTGAGTGGGTCGTAATTCTTTTGTGTTCTTTTTCCCGATAGCATTTGAAGATGGAAGGACATCCAGGTTCTCCTGATCGGTTCCTTGAGCCATTTAGACATGTCTTGTTAGCGATTCACCGTCAACATCCGGGGTTATTAGTCGCTTTCAATGCTTTCTTGAAGGCAAAGCAGAGCGAGAACACCGTATCATCCTCCGCAATTGTGAAGGAGGTGACTACGGTAGATGCGGAAACCCAAGTGACACCAGAAACTCGCGAGGTCGGCACCTAGAAAGGAATGAGGGGATTCGATGTGTCGACTCAAACGGATAAGCCGCAAGTTCGGCATGTTAAGATCCAATTTGGACCACCCAATCTCTCGGTGAACGTCTCAACGGCGGCATCGATCGGGATCGATGTGTATACACAGACTGAGGACAAATTTTTTACACAACCGTCGGAAACTCACCAACCACAGACTTCGTCCTCTGGTAAATGTGTCGAAGTGAAAGTGGACCATGATTCTCCAGAAATTTCCTTGTCAAAAAGGAAGCCACGATACTATGAGCCAGGGTGTTATCGTTGCTCCAGTTTGAACCATCAATACTCAGCTTGCCCTGAGCGTTACAATTCCGATAAGATTTTTTGTTTCGGATGCGGATTGCCGGACGTTACTGTTAGAACTTGTCCGTATTGTAGCGCAGATTGGGCTGCTCATGCTCGCGAGGATAAGAGCAAAAGTCGCCGCTGATTTGATGGTTCCGATATAGTTGTAGTTCGGAAAATGACGGTTTCGTTTTTTTTTGTGCGTTCTTTTGTGTTCATTTTGACTGATATTGAGATCTGAACTGTGATGAAAACGAGAATCCAAGAATTGAGACTGAAATGAGATAACGAGTTGGATTATAAGACTGACAAAAATGAGTATTATTTTACCTTAGATTAAGACGATTACAGAGATGTTTGTTTTGTTTTGTATTTGGTAAATAAAAGTATTTTCTGAAAAATAAAGTATGTTCTTTAGAAGAGGGCTGAAGTTCATTTATTATTTTATACAACAAAAAAATAAAATAAAATGAAGGAGACTATAAACCCGCAGGGATACGACCATCAGTATTTGGGTACTTACAACCCCACGGACCCGAGTAAAGATTTCCATTTTTGTTTATCTTTTTTTGGAAAAGGTTGAATACCCGCAGCGGCCCTAAGACCTGGGTTTGAGGTGTGACAACCTCACGGACGCGAGTCAGTACTATTATCGGAAATCAAAAGACTGATTTTTTTTTATTTTTATTTTCCGATAAACTTAGTTGTGTCGATTAGTTTGATATGTTTTCTTTTCTCTTTGTGTATGAATGTGTTTTTGGAGCTGAGATGAAATTATCGTACAGTTGTTTTCTAGAGACTAATTTATTTAGGTGTTTTGTTTGGACAAGACTTAGCTAGTTTCCGATGTGAGTCGACAAATTTATGGAAACCAGTAATGTAGTCTACATGTGGTTAGCTATAGTCAGCAACAAAATGAAAGAGTAACAGTCTTTTCTTTTTTTTATGTTAATTGGTGATACATTTAAGTCAATAAAGATATTAGGGCCATATAGAAATCACTTATAAACTGACTTTTGTAATGAAAAGTAATAATCTGTTATGCACTGGCTATATGTCGGATAAGGCTAACCTATTTAATTTCAGATGAAGTTTATTTGAGGTCAAATAAACTTGTTCGGGGGTATGGATTGTGACGTTGCTTTATTGAGCACGTCAAAAAGATGCCCAAAATCGGAACATGGATGGCTAAAAATTAAGGTCCTGGTTAGTAAAGATCGACTTTGGCAGAACAGTGATGAGTGTGTTCAGTAAATCTGACGATTATCGTTACAAAAATTGCGTTTCGCTGAGGTATGAAAGTATGTGTGGATTTAGATTTTTTTGCGTATTTGATTGATGTATAATTTAAATTGTAATATTTTATTTACTTTGTGATTATTTTTGATGTTTCATGAGAAAGTAATGTGGTGTGTTAGTATGGGAAATGAGTGTGGAAGCTGTGAAGATTTCTCAGGATAATTGATTCAGACTATTGATTAGATTTAAATTTAGTAGAGATATTTATTGGAACTTGGCAAGTTTCAGCAACGACATTAGCTGCGTACATCAGAGTGAGTCCAAGTAGTCGTTGACACCCAACGAGGGACGTCGCCGAGATGTTGTCAACGAAGATACCACCCTCCACCGATCCAGGGTTCACTCTACAGGCTTTGCCGGAGTGAACTAATCCTTTTCCTCTCGAGTTTGCCTCGTATTTCGCCGACTTTGACATCATCAGGAAGCTGCACTCAAATCTACGGATTTCTGCCGATTCGACCATCATCAGTTCCTGCCGCTTCTTGTTGTCGGATAATTACCATCAAGTTCCGATTTTGCAACTCTGCTACTTCTGGACTTCAAATTCGACGCGTCCCAAGCCCCGAGTAATCGGGAATAGCGCCATCTCGCTTGCTTGCAGTGACGGTCATAACGTCGACCAGCCAGACCAGAGTCGAAACATTGTCTGTAGGAGTTCTTTTGCGTGATGCCAGGATGCACCATAATTTCATAGTATGGTGTGGAGAAAAATTGGGACCATAGTGGTGCGCCGCTCACAATTTAGCGGGCACTAGATGGTTTTCCGATACTCTCATCTTTCCTGTGGAGCGTCCTACCTTATCGACCTGACCAGCATAACCAGAGGAGCATACATTTGACTAGGGCAGTACGAATCGGCGTAGAGGCGACCTTTAGCGGGAAATCTGGGCAGCTTGAGAGGCGAGGGGGAGGTCTGTTTCGGTATAAAGCCGCTGGACGAGGCGAAATTGCTCTCGCCAGCCGGAAGTTTCCAGCCGATATTGACAGTCGAATTTGTTGGGACCAGATCACGTTTTTCACGTATTGTATAAACCACGCTATCCGGGACCAAGGTGTTTGACTATTCGGGCGAACTCTTGAGGTTAGGTTTGGATGAGTCTGTTCCGATTGTTAAGGTAGTGCAGAATTTCGGGTTTTGTTTAGGATTTAAATTTTGTGATACGAAGTTTCGATAATTAATTGTAAATTTCGCGTACTTTGAGTTTTGAGAGATAAAATTGTAGTCTCGGTTTCCGTTTTTTGAAAAATCAAATTATGAAAGACTGATTTGTGATATATCTACAATCTATACCTTGGGCGGAAAGTTTCACTTTCCGCCCTCGGTACCGGGCGGAAAGTTATATTACTTCCCTTGGGAAGTAATGGGTAACTTTCCGCCCTGTTCTTCGAACGGAAATTGAGTACATTCCTTGCACTTGATACCAAAAGCAGAGTGTGTACCGCGGGAAGAAAAGACTTACTTTCCGCCCTTGGTGCACAATGTACTATTAACTGTAAACGATAAAACAATAAAATTTACAATACTTTTATTTTTCTTTCTTAATTATAATTTCTTGCATACAAAACATAAAATGATACCATTTAAGACAAATTACAATGAATAATGAACAA
>JABFPB010005251.1:0-13573 GCA_022817645.1 Ceratoteleas bidentatus
GGTTTTATTTCATTTGTTCTGTAGTATCCCAAAAGTAATATGTATTTTCTGAAATTGAAGATTACATTATTTAATATCAACTCAGTATTATTTTGTTATTCTCATTCAAATACTCTAAATAAAAAATATGATGGATAAAATATAAAAACATAATAGTTCTACTTCTATGACTCATTAGGAATTAGTAATTTTGAATCCTGTTACACATTAATGCAAATAGATAAAATTTGCAATTTCATTATGTTAAAACAGGAAGATGAACATAAATCAATGATTTCTTTTCGATAAACTTTTTTCTGCTGGATTGAGTTTATATTCCGATCTCTGATTTGAAACACTGTCGCAATGTAGTGCTAATTAGAAATATGTATATAATACCAACACTGTATGTAAAAAGATCTTTTATAACTTGTTTATTTCAATTAAGTCTCAATTATTGCAATCATCTGCAGGCAACACGTGTTGCATTGTACAAATGTTTGGAGCCGGAAAAGTTTTCAGGCTAATCTGTTGA
This sequence comes from Ceratoteleas bidentatus, assembly GCA_022817645.1. Taxonomy (NCBI): domain Eukaryota; kingdom Metazoa; phylum Arthropoda; class Insecta; order Hymenoptera; family Scelionidae; genus Ceratoteleas; species Ceratoteleas bidentatus. Next base: position 515 of record JABFPB010005251.1, read on the forward strand.
ATCTAAAACTCTGACAAATATTTTAAATTCCGAACAAATCGTCTAAACTTGATTTGAGATAGTGTATTTAAATCCTTTAAATCAGTCAAATCAATTGATATTTATCAGTTTACAATTCAGAGTATTTAAAAGGACTTTTCATTTAATAATCCAAAGTGTAACAAGCATTGTAAATACAATTTAATTATCATGTTAATAAAAATGTTGCATTATGAAATATTGTTTTTCTTTTAATTTACCTTTTTATTTTTTAATTCTAAAAAGAAATTCAACCTTTTTTAGATTGCTTTGAACTCTCAGATAGATGATGTAAAATACTAGCACTGAAATAGGCAAAATAATTTAAAGTGGTAGTAATGCAATGGAACGTTAAATCAAGTACATATAGGGGTCATCTACTTAACCCTACTTTATACATCCTATTTAAGTCACTCGGTTAATAACATTAAGTAACTTTTTCTACATTTATATTTATTATATTTTTTATTAAACAATACTTATGTAACACATTTTATTAAATATTATTGAGCATTGGTCTTCAGCAATTTAACAAATGCAATTGACCTGTTTTTATAAATTACTCGTTTAGCTTAATAAATTTTCATGTAACGGTAATCACCAGACAGCACGAGTTCTGCATTTCTGAATAAACTTTTGACTTACACAAGGGCACCATTCTTTACATATATGAACCGGCATAATGTCAGCATTGAACATGTTAGGTGCATCTGTGTATTAGTTGCACTTTATAAGCACTTGCAAACATAATGCGTGCATTATGTAAGCTCACTTGATAGCTTTTTAATTGCTTAAATGGTATGAACATATATCTTTGTAAGATCACACATGTGTCATCAAAATTTGTTAACATGAAGTAACAACAAAACATTTGTTGAATCTTTTTTATGCGTTGATGGAAAACCTTAAATTACTATACATTGCGTTAAAGTAAGGTTTTGTAACTTCATATTACATTTTCCAACATATATAAAAATTAAATTTATGTTGAGTTTAATTTATTGAATTTTATAGAACTAAATCGTTTTTTTTTTTCATTTAATCGTTCTTCTAATATGATACTTACATTTTTGAAATGCATTCATTACCTGAGTTAAAGGGAAGATTTTCCTATCTTCTATTTGTGTGAAAAAGGTGCTTGTATGATAAGGAAATAGGACCTTTTTCACACTGTTCCTGAGATACTGCGGACCCTTTCTCTCTAAACATCGATTATCTTTCAAACAAAACCTACATAATTCTGCCATAAAACCTAGTATTATGTAAACAGGTTTATGTAGATACCATTGTATTTAAGTCTTGTTTGAATAGTATTTAACACTTTTTCTGATGACCGACCATAATTATCATGTAAATCACAGTTCTTTAAATGTGTTAGACTGACCAAAATACAGGTGACTGATTAGGGAAAGTTGATAGGAAATAGAAAACAGTCATCATGAATAAAGAGGCCGATTTCCGAAACAAAATGTTTAATATCAATTTATTAAAAGTCCAAACAATTGTTTAGTCAGATCATGTATAATTTTACATAAACTGGATTTTATGTTTTACTTAATATTTACAAATTAAGAGAGAAAAAAAATTTTTTAATATTATTTCGAGGTACTTTTGTTAATAATTAAATAACAAAAAATGAAAAATAACAAAACAATAAAATTGATTTTTCAGGTAAAACTTTCTGCCAGGCTTGCAAAAAGAAATGCAGTGGAGAGGTGCTTCGTGTTCAGGAAAAATATTTCCACATTAGTTGTTTTAAATGTGCACAATGCGACGCTAGTCTAGCTCAGGGTGGCTTTTTCGAGCGCGGAGGAGCTTATTATTGCACAAAGGTAAATTATGACAACACAATTAAATCAGTTTAAACTATTCATTTATGTACCGAGTAATAATCAATAAATACCTCGAAACCAAAAATAGATAAATAATTAAGCCTTCTTGGTCTTCTCTATATCTATATTTTCTATAGACTTGTGAAAGGAAACAATAATATTTTCCCACTGATAAATAGCTAATCAAATTTAAAGCAACATTTCTGTTTAATAAAAATTTGCTGCAGATAAAAAAAATGATTTTATACAAATTAAAATAAACTTTGTTAAAATCTATTTCAATCTTATGAAAAAATGATGGTGAATAATGCAAACTTTCGATAATTACTTTTATTCGTGATTTCATTTTAAAGTCATCTGGTAACTTCATTTCCCATGCAATAAAAAAAATATTTCAAGTAGCATGTCTAAAACAAAAAAACACTTTACAGTTACACTTTCCCATAGTCAGAATTTGTCCTTCGTCATTTACATTGTACAGTCGACCGATTGTGAATTTGTAAAACAAAACTCAATAAATAAATCGATAAGCAAAAATCAAACTTTCTTAAATGACAAAAAGTCTGCATTCCTACTTCTTGCCTATCAAAACAAATGAGTACATCACATTTTCTGCTTACAACGTAATTCGTCGAATTTGTTCATCTGTAATTTTTCAACTTGATAATCACACTGAAAAATTCTTCAAGTTTATCTTGTAACTTATTGACTTGGCAATGGCAGATTATGTAAACTATGATCGGGCTGATAAGTAATTACTTCAGCACTGGAATTTAGAGCAATTTAATCACCGTAACAACGTAGACTAAATGATAATCGAATGAGTGGACTGTAAACCGAAAATACCGCGATGTAAATGATTTTATCGATTTTCTAGGACTACCGTGAAAAATGGGGTACGAAGTGTGCTGGCTGCGGCGATTACGTTGAAGGAGATGTGGTAACGGCTGGAGAAAAACATGCATTTCATCCTAAATGCTTTCACTGTCAACGGTGTAGGAAATCTTTGCTTGGACAAGGGAGTAAAGTGACATTAGTTCAAGGTTCGAGTTTCAAGTCATTTTATCAATTGAAACAAACGGATATATACATCCTCATTTTCTATTTCAAAAATTATGTTTATTCTTTATCAAATAACTTTTACCCCGAAAATATGATTAAAAGAATCTCAAATTTTTCAACACTTTGCAATAAAATAATTAACTTATTGATGAAATTAAAGTTTATCTGAAATACATTTTTCCATTTGGTATTTATTTGCCATTTTTAATATTTCTATTTTATCAAATTTGAATTTCAATTGTATTATTGTTTTATTTATTTTATTTTATTTTATTTTTTTGTTTATTTGGGATAACTCAACCAAAATGGTCATGACATTTATGTTGATATTACCAATCATTCCGGTGCTATAAATTATTCAATATTCTTCCTTGGCTGTCACAATTCAGCCATAAATAATACACGTCGGATTCCAAAGTTTCAAAATTACGTTTTGGCGAGAATTATCATTTCTAACAAATCTATCGAAAAAAGTCGAATGTATCTGTTTGTGTGTTGTATGGCAATAGGTCAAGCATTATGTCATCGGTGTGTCGGTATTCCTGTTCGTGATGCTCACGCTCCTGCCAGCAACAATGCAAAAAACAACATTGACATTGAACGAAATGATGCCAGCATGTGTGCTGGGTGCAAGCAACAACTACGAGAGGGACAAGCATTGGTTGCTCTGGAGAGACAGTGGCACGTTTGGTGCTTCAAATGTCACAGCTGTGATGCAGTTCTCCATGGGGAATATATGGGAAAGTAAGTGTTAAAGAAGTTGGGTGAAAACAATGTTTTTCAACAAATGTTGGACTTTTGAAAGAAATGAAATGTATTTGGGATATGACATCATTTCATAGGTCTTCTGGAGGGGAGATATTTTCAGTACAATTTCCAATATTTTCAGTTAATGGGTTAGGTTACAAAGTAAAGTTTATGCTGTTAAAATATTCAGTGTTTTAAATGAATCTGCTTATTATAGTAAAAAAATCAATTTATTTCCAAACTACAGTACGATGAATTAAAATTTAGTAAATTTTAATTCAATTTAGTATTTTTGTAATAAAATAAGGAACCAAGCAGATTACTTGAATTATTTTTAAATTGTAACACAATGTAGATGTCATTCAAGAGTGCAATAAAATTAGAAACATTTTGTTGCAAACAGCTATGAATGTAACTTATATATAAGAATATCATTTAATGTCTAGAAACTGTAAACTGTCATTTATATTTTTCATTTTTCTGAGTAACGGTTTATTTTAGATCGCGAAAGTCTGACTGATGAGTGTCAGACAAATATTACCTCCCTATTTTTTAAAAATATCACATATTTAAACAAAATTTTTTTGTATATTTCAACAAACGATTTATGTACATAAATACAAAAATTAAAAATCAATTAACTGTAAAAACCTGTTACAAACTATATTCAATTTGTTATTTTATTTTAACCAAAATGACATTTAATTTAATTGCATTTTTAAATACATATTATTAGTTAATATTAATCTTTATTAAGGAACTAATAATTGTTCATTAATACGTTTGTGTTTAAAACAAAAATATATGAAAAACCCAATTTATCTTGAAATTACGACTACATTCGGTTAAATAACTGTGATTGCAATTATCTTATATAAGACAATTTTGTAGTTTCATTTTGAATACCGAGGTGATAATAAAAGTCTAGGTTACCGGATTTAGGGTGATTTCAATTATCGTTACAGTCTGAAATACCTCCAGTCGTATTTGCCACATTTTTTGCCTTCCGCAAAATATTATGCAACAAAAACAATGAATTGCAAACATTATGGGCGTGGCAATGAAATGCACATATTTTGCAACACCTCTAAACAAACCAATTTTTCCAACTATCTCAGACAATTTTAAAAGTAGAGCGATGTAATTCAATCTCACAGTCCAATCCAAAAATGAAATCATACAAAAATAATCAATTTTGAATGTAATAATTGCCCCAAATGTCGTGTCTTGAAAACGAGTTAATGTTTCACGTCATCCAGAGCAAACAGCATTATCTCACGCCTGAATAAATTCCATTAATTAACAACGTAGTTGATTAATCGTTTGCGTGTAAAACGTACCTCTAAATTTGATTGTGCCAAACATATTTGCCTTATTAATGACTGTCACATTTTTATTTTGGTGCAGCTCTTGTACCAAAATAAATGCATCACAGCCATGTCAGCATTTGCTGCATTTAGCATGTTTATATTTCATTTCATCTCACACACACACCCACCCAGAAAACAAGTCCGCTGTAGAAAATTGGAAAGCGCCAAATTTCTAATTTTTTCTTCAAAAATAAAACTGTGTTACTGAGAATTCGATTATAACTGATTAAATATTGATTTTAGAGTGTCTTTGAAAAAAGCACTTCTCATCTAGAATCCTAAAATAAATATGTTTTATATGGCCGAGGTTAGACCCAAAAGGTCTAACTTCGGCCACTTGTAAAGTAAGACTAATATTTCGTAAATTACTTTTAGTGGTCAGAAATAGTTAAGTATCCGTTCTTATGCAAATTGTTCAGTTCTACTTTATTCAGCTAACCCTTTCATACGGGATTTTTTCTCAAGGACTTATGAGATAAAAAAAGTTATGTATTTTTCATGACAGTATGTGATATAATGCAGGAAAAATCTTCATTTAGAATTTACTGACTTTATGATTTTCAGGACAATCTGAGTTTTATAAAACATTTCATATTTTTATAGTCTTTCATTTTATAAAAAAGATGTTTTTTACAATTTATAAATATTTCTAGATAAACTTTTACATTTAAATTTTAATTTATTTAAATTTATTTATATAAATTGCTTTAAATGATGGCCCGACAAATCCTGCAAATTTCGAATAAAAAATTGTTTGAATGAATTAAAATCCAATTCATTGCAATGTCACTCTTTCAGGGATGGAGTGCCTTATTGTGAAAAAGATTATCAAAAGCGGTACGGCGTTAAATGCGCATACTGCAGCCGTTACATAAGCGGAAAAGTGCTCCAGGCTGGAGAGAACCACCACTTTCATCCAACTTGTGCCCGGTGCACCAAGTGCGGCGATCCGTTCGGCGATGGCGAGGAGATGTACCTCCAAGGTGCAGCTATATGGCACCCTCGCTGCGGACCCGGTCCCACCGGTCAAAACGGGATCGTCAATGGACATACCGATGTCCACACCCCGCAGCACAGGGAGGCCGACCGCATTCCAAGCAGCGCTTCGGAAATGCAGGTGCCCACTGCGCAGATACTAGTTTGCCTGTTTTCATTTTTCGAGCAAACTATTTGTATCTAGTATTAGTTTTATAGGAAATGGTAGAAAGTCTGAGACATACAAGTAGTACAGGGAGAAAAAGTCAAGGAAGTTTGAAAAGTTAAAAAACTCGAAGTTAAAAATATGCCTTGTAAAAAGAAAGAAGAAAAGGGTATATTTACAAGTACGGTTAATTTATGTTTCTTTTTACCAAAGGTGTTTTGTGAAATTGCAAGTTTTAGTGGAAGTTAATTTAGTTTATTTTTAAAAAACTAAATTCAAAAATTGACTCTCTAAAGTTAGCTCACTGTGATTTTACAGAACATTATGTAAAAAGTTACAATTATATCGGGATATTAGGGCTAAATAGAAGACAAGGAAATCTGTATTTGAAATTTGAGAATTTTTATTTTTTAAATTCGGACACTTATATTGTATGAGCTATATACGTTTTTAAGCATGGTATCTGAATTACTGCCAGATTATTTTCCATTTTACAATTCCATGAACATTTACCACAGTTGAACTCGATTTGAACGTTGTGTGTGTTGATTTTAGGCATGCACATTTCACAATCTACTTTAGACGGTTTTACATTTTATTTCATTTTGCATTTTAATAAACTTGTGTACAACAGTAAAAAAACAGTAAACTAAAGAAGGTTGGGGATTTATTGAACAATTTTTTAGTTATCTCCAGAACACATTCTTTCTTACTTAAAATATTTTCTTTTTCTGCAATAAACATAGATATATATTGGTACTATCACGCAGATAACTCAAAACATGAAACATTTTTAATTGTTCTACACCTATCGTGTATACACTCATGCAAATGAACAGTATCTGTAAATAGTTTGCAATTAGATGCTCCACATGTTTTCCAAATAGAAGATTTTACCCACTTTGCCTTGTTATGTATATTGATTGTTATTATAGTTATTATAGTTGTTTTTAATTATTATTTTTATGCATGGTCGTTGTGTAGTTTTCATTGAGGTCTCGAACGCCGAGTTTAAACGAATCATTGGTTGGCCCTTATAGCAGCCACAGTCGAAAGGTAAGACCTGAGTCAGCATTATTAATTATCTCATTTCACCATTGAAGCTGAGTAATATTTCAGTGACTTCCACAAAATGAATCTTATCTTCCATCACAAATGCTTCATCTTTCACAACATCCTCTTTACCAATAAATAAACAATTACACCTGAAATGCAATAACCATCACAGCCTCTGACAACTCAAAATTTTCTTTTCCAAAAATTGAAAAATCAAACTATTTTCCTCTATTCTAATCATTTTGTGCACATCAGTTCATTTTGATAACAAAATTAACAATTTACGTTTCAGTACTACCCTGTAAGAACTGGAAGTCCTGGACTGATTTTGCGGGAGTACGGCCGAGGTGGCCACGAGGACGTTGCTAGGATTTACACTTACTCGTATTTAACTGAAACACCCAGCCAAGGCTACTTGAGACGCCCCATTCAACCATACGACAAACCTCCTACAAGTCCTCATTTTCACAGACCCAGCTGTACGTCGAAACTAAAAATATCGAGCAAATCGTCAATGCACAATTAAGGGAACACTGTACCCAAAATGCTACTTTCGCTCATTTTTAATTCATCCTTTTTTAGTTTAACATTACTTTGAATATCTTCCAAAATCATATTAGAATCAAAAGTTAACTAGTCTTTATCAATTATATACATTTTTTTCTTTTTTCGTTCATTTTTGGTTGCGGTGTCCCTTTGAAATGGTAAAATTGTAATTGACTGAATGATTTCGTCGAAGCAGCATCGCGTTCGGTGAGAAGTAGTGGAGGTCGCAGCAGTCGTTCCGGCATGCGAGCTCTCGTCGACGCACTCAGCGAAACTCGACCGAAATCGCCAGCTGGCAGTCAAGTAGATAACGACGAGCCAATCGAATTGGCGCATTACCCCGACGCAATGAAGCCGCCGCCTGGGACTCAGCCGCCGATCGAGCGAGATGATTTCCCGGCGCCTCCTTATCCCTACACTGATCCGGAGAGACGACGAAGATGGTCCGATACATACAAGGTGTTTATCGGTCATTGGGAACTTATTTCGGATTAAGTAGCCTTATACTGGCCCGTACTGAACATAGAATAAATTCATAATCCGACTTTGGTTGCATCGTGGCTTCGGTAGAAGTGCATTTAGGCGTTTAATATATATTTTTATGTATTTTCAAAGTCATAGACTTTTTTCGGGATCGATAAGAGTTTAGTTTTCTGGATTTTTTTGGTTTTCTGGATAGATACTTTATAAGAGATATATGCAAAAATGTATATTTATCACAATTTTTTTGCAATAAAAATCGGATAAACTCTTAAATAATTCAAGTACATTCTATTTATCCCTGAGGTACCAAAAATAATGGACTTTTTCAAGAAACGTGAAAAAGTCCATTGATTCAAATCTGCTTTAGTATCGGAATTATTTGCCAACATTTAATCAACAAGTCATTAAATAAATATGAATAAACATAAACTTCGTAACTAAATGTAGTAAAAAATTGTTGGTGCAGTTTATTAACTACGGTGGATTTTTTTAGGGTGTACCAGAATCAGATGACGATGAAGTGGACAGCAAGAGTTTCATGAAGGAGGTGGATCAAAAGCTGAAGAAAGAGCAGGACGAGCTGAGCAAAATCGATACAGGAATCGCAAAAGTTTTCCTGCACGATCGCGAGAAAGACCGTGAAAATCTGAGACACCGCGCGGTTAATGTGGATCCCAGAAACGCGTCGAGAACTCCGTCGGCTGCGAGAGAACCGGCATACAGACTTCGATACGAGAGTCCCGTTGGAGCTTGTAAGTTCGTTGTTCAGCTGAACTTGCGCCTCCACATTTTGCTTCCTACTTTTCTTAGGTCTAATATACAGGGAACATCAGAAATGAATGGTTCTTATACATTTAAATGTTAAAAGGGAAATTTTAACATTTAAATTCTTTAATTTAAATGTTTTTCATTTTTATAAATAATTTCTAAAGCGATCTTTACTGCTGCAATATAGACAACTTCAGGAGAAATAGTTTGAAGTAGATGGAATCAACTTTTTCGAAATGTTATGGCATAATTTGTTACAACTTTTTATTGCACTATTGCGATTTGTTGTTGAACCAGTTTGTTTTGTTTTTCAGCACCATCAAGAAACATAGACCACGCGCGTCCTTGGGATGACGATGACGGTATAAGTTGTCGCTCTAGTGTCGGTCCCAGTTACAACGGTATATATTAAACCCAGTGTGCACTGCGATACAAACGACTGCAGCGCCAATTTCGGTGGCAGTCCGATTTTTGGATAATCCCAATGAATATTTATTTTATTTCATATTGTTTTGTTTATAATTTGTTTGTAATTTATTAATTTGGTCGTTACAAGTAATTAGTGGAATGATAAAATAGCAATTCATTGAAAACTTAATTATTTTTAATCTAGTTGACGGCTAAATCAAGATGGCGCTGTATTCGTCTTTTGAATCAAGTATCGTAGTGTATTTCACTTACGTGAGAACTATCCACGTCGCAGCATAACAGTATTCCACTCGGATACTCGAAGTTTTGTACCTTTCGCTGTTACTTGCTGAGATTTCGCACATCGTTTTCCCTTATTTTGCTATCAAATTAGTTGCGCAGTAATAATAAGCGTTGCAGATAAATAAGCGTCTAACAGAAAATTCAGCTAATCGAGTAGAGTTAAGGTGGTTATATCATGGAGGGCCGTATATTTAGGGTCTAGTGAAATATTAATACATTTTATTAATATAATTTTATTAATATAATTTTATTTATATAACATTGTGTTTTTGAATGTTTTTGTTAGAAGAGGTGTTTCTTATTCTCATAAAAATTTTTTTTTATGATATTAATTAATAATAATGTTAATAAATAAACCTGTTTATTTTTTCTTTATTTATTGAACTTTAATTTTTCCATTTTCTAAAATCATGATTTAAACATTTTTTTATAATTTATCAATATTATAGAAACCAATACTGAAAAAATGATAAAAAACTAACTAAACATTTCCTATGTTGGTCTCAACATATGTGAAATTTATCATCAACAGTCACTAGCTGAATTCCAAGATATTCGATATCAAAATTTGATTAAAATACCAGTACACTATTTTGCGAAACTTTGGCATAGAATATCTTTGGTTCTGGCTAGTGAACTTTGGTGAAAATTTATGTAAATGCTAAAACCGACGTAAACAATGTTCAGTTTTTAAAGTTCTATCTTCAGTATTTTGATTTCTCGATAGAACCACCTTAAAAGAGTTCGCGAATTTATTTATTCTTTGATTCGCGTGACCCAAATGCAATCACCTCATACATGTCCACACGTTCGCACTTTTGCTTATTAATTTTGTTTATAATGTTACTTGAAATATAAGTAATACATGCTTTGTTACTGAAGTAAATAGTACAATGAATGCGTTCGAGTGAATGCAAAAATAAAATAAAGTTGCTGTTACTTTGTTATTATAGTACATTGCTATTAGAGTGTATGATGAAGATGTTAATAAAAAGCTTGAAAAGTGGCACGAAGTTGTCCCGTCTTACCCGACTGTAATTATTTCGAAACATTTGTTTTAACTATTAACTAACTAACTGATAAATAATGTCGATAAACAGAATTATAAATGTTCAATGTATTAAACATCGAACATTTTGATATTTGGTGGAACCGTCGTTTTGATATACTGAACAAATGTAGTAAAATGCATTACAGTTCATTATTTGCACCTAAATTTAATTAACTGTTAAAGTATTATTTTTATGAATCAATTATAAAACTTGAATATAAAGAGTAATTGTATTTTGGCAATTATTAGGTAAAATTGATTACGATTTTGAATTACTATCTACGACGGTGACACCATAAACAGGGGTGATTAATAATTACCTTTTTAACTAACTAAAACACTGAAAGTCCAAACTTTATGACGAACGAATAATCCATCTTAAATGGATAATCTTGACTGTGAACGTTGGGCATTGTTATGGGATCGAAACCAGGAATAACCCGAATTAATCAAATGATCTTTCGATTGTGATTTGAAACTAGTTGTGAGCTCTCTTCGACACATCCCGAAGCCAGGGTATGGTCTTGCACCACGAAGTCACACCTTTTCGTCGACCGGTGGTTCGGTTTCTGCGCTTCCTGTAAGTTTCACCACTAACATATCTTAAACTCCTTTGTCTCGCGTGTAATACAGCTCTTCATTTTGTACATACAACTTGTGTCATTCGACAATATGTTACAAGCATTGTGATCATTGTTTAAACACCATGGGACTCTTTGCAAGCATTATTTGTTTGTTTTGTTTATTTATTTAAATGGTTGTACAGTAGAATTTTGAATACGTAAGACAGTATAAGCCCAACTACCCAATCGAAAAATTTATATTTTTTGTTTTAAATTATAATTATTTCAAATTTTTCAAACATTTCTGGTAGTCTTTAAAAGGATTTTGTTTGTTCAACATTTGATTTTTATTTCTTAAAATTTCCAGAAATGCTTTCACTTAAGACTTGGAACTTTGAAAACTGCTAAGAGTTTTGAAATGCAATGAAAATTAAAAAAAATTGTTGATTAATAAATTTGGGAAATTTAGAGAAAGCACATTAGAAGAAACATCTAAAACGTTTTTATCTACAAATTAAAAATATTTTCTATAAATGTTTTTTATTATTTTCAAATTAATTAAATATGTATTAAATATTTTCAGAAAATAATTGTTATGGTTTAAAAAATATAGTTACAATTATTGTAATATACTTTTGAAACATTTCTGTTAGTTCTTTCAATAAAAAAATTCAATAAAAATATTGTTTACAATTAGTAAAAAATTGCGTTTAAATGAAATATGGGGGGAAATAATACAATGTTAAAACAATTGTTTCTTAACCGTAGTTTAATATTGTTAAACTTTCCACCTGTCAAATTTGTACAAAGACTACTACTTATCGTACCAAAAAGTGTATACCATTTGTGTCAAATTATCATCCAACGACAAAACTGATTTCGTCTAAAGACTAAATTTTATTTACTTTACCTAACGAGTAAAATACCAAATAAAGTATTGCATAGCAAAGTGTTACATCAAATATATTTGGTTAAAAAATAACATTTAATTTCGTGAAAGCAGATAATTTCCAAGGATGCCTAACTTGACAACAAATCATATCTGGATGGTTTTTCATCTTTACAGAGCTCTTTCTCGCAAATGTTTTAACCCACTCTCCATTTTCATCACTTCGAAACTGGATTCAATGTTTTTCATCACAACATACACCAACTTGATACAGTTTTTGGACTAAATGCAGAAATTTTTTATAACGTAAGATTCTAAAATGAAAATTTGTATGTTTAATGGAAAAATTAACAATCAATCACTTAGATTTGACAAAGTTGCATTTTTAATATTATTATATCTCAGAGTTATTTTTATCTAAAAACACAAGTACTTGAAAATTACTCACTTTTCACGAAAAGAAAAAATTGCGTTTTTTTACCAACAAAAAATTTTATTTCAATTAACAATATAATCACTTTATTACTCTCAAAAAATTTTAACAATAACAACAAATTCAGTTAAACAAATGAGTATTAATATGGTGTATAAGACTGGGGGAGGGTAATTTCGTGCCGCAATATTTATAAACGAATCATAATGTTAGAAAAGTATCATCCATGTATATATATATATTCATTTGACATTAATAACTTTTTCGGCGCATGATTCTTTCTTATCTTTCCCTTTTATGATGCAAATGCAATTTTTTAGGCAATTAATGTGCACTTCTTTACATATATACGATATGCATATAATGCACATTAAGCTGTAAAAAGCTCA